>AFAN01000060.1:0-104049 GCA_000218505.1 Schrenkiella parvula | reverse complement strand
CCTTTTAAAGAAAACAAATTTCCCACTCCTAAACCAAAAAAAAGGATTTTATGCCGGTTTTCAAAAAAGTTCTTTATTAAATACGTATGAAACAAAACTTTAAAATATATACTTGATGATTATAGAAGTGAAATGTTTTTTTAAAACATTTATTTAAAAAATTATATATTATACGAAAATCATATAACTGAGATTGGTTATTTTTATTTTTAAAAGCAAACATTGGTTGTATAGAGATTACCATTGCCAAAATGTTTTTATCCTTTCCAAAAAAGATCGGCTATATAAATCTTTTTAAAAAGAAATTATTAAAAAGGGGCAAAAATTGTTACTAATTGGTCACAAATGTAAATCCAAAATAAACAGAAAGTATGTACATATTAATCTAATATTTTGCAAATCGATAATGTATCTAAATGGACTTTGTTAACACATATTTTGAAATAATGCAGGAAGATTACTACTGGAGTCGATCTTAGGCACGAAATTTTACTTTGACAAATCAATTCCTGCAATAAAATGCTTCCAAAGAAGAAATGGAAAAACTTTTTAAAAACATCAATGGGATTAAGCTAAATCTCACCTAAGAAGATCAATAGAAGTGCCATGAATGATGGTATAATATTTTTTACGCTATTTTCTAGATTTTTATTTTATTTCTGGATAAGTTTTATGCGTTTACAAAAGTTGTCATTGTTAAAATTATTTTAAATTTTTAACGTTTAAACATTAAACCAATTTTAAGGTTTATTATCCTACCATTTTATCTAATACAATAAAAAACAAAAGGCAGAAGCCAAAAATAAAATTAACAAGAAACTGTACAGAAAACACTTTTTTCACAATGTGATATATAGAAATTAAAAAAATTTACATCACCAGCGTGTAGCGCAGAAATAATCCTAGTTACTGTTAAAGACATTTAAAGTCATGAAATTCATGAGAGAGAAGGCCTTGACAAGCCTCCAACTAAAAGGCCTTCAAAGTTACAGTCACCAAAAATTAATTTGGTTTATTGTTCTTCTTTTCACTGTTTCAATACTTTGTTTCTTTCAGGAGAGATCTCGTCTCATTGTACTCCCTAGAGAAGTTTATGAACTTTAGTCTTTGTTATTTCATTAATAATATGTTTTCTATGATTTCTTTTGTAATGAGTACATTTTTGGGACTGGTGATTCATAAGGGAAAATCATTCATGGTTTAGTAGATGAAGATCTGGACAATAATACACACTCAAAAACGAAGATCTCGTCTCATTGGACTATGATTTATCGACTTTACATTTTAGGTTAATAACTCTGAGCACATCAGAGGATTAGCACCCCATAAAAGAAGATTTGAAAACAAGCCGATGGCGGGAGACAATTTAGGAGTTTTATATTCATCATTTTTAGTTCTAATCCTACATCTAATCCAACCAAACAAAGAATTCTATTTTCAACATCTCAAATTTAGATTGTGACTTTTCCAAATATGGCTTAGCTAGAATTAGCATACTCTACAATCTTTCTATATATAAAGGATAAATCCACTTTTTACCTAATTCACTTACAAAAGAAAAAGCAACAAGAAGAAGGATCAACTATATTTCCTAAAAACAAAACAAAAAATGAAGGCATCGGTGATATTAGTTTTGGTGATTTGTGTCGCTGTGGTTGTGGACCAATCAGAGGCTGCACAAGGCCGAAAGTATTTAAGTCCACACTTGTTCGACCGGTGTCTTCGTCCTAATCCTCCGCCGGGATGTCCTCCTCCTGGTTCTCAGCAGAAACCTCGTGTCCCTGTTAACAAATATAGTCGTGGTTGCACTAAAATTAACCGGTGCAAACGTTGGTAAAACTCACATGAGGTTACTTTATATTGACCCTTCTTCTATATGAGACGACGACCGACGTTTCTATTTTTTTTATGTTAATACATATATACACCCAAATACGTAATTGATATACGTATTCGGATAAGTACATGATGTTGTATATGAGAATTTTTCTGTTAATTTTTATAAATTCATTCTTCCAAATTCTGAGTGTGTATTATTGTTCAGATCTTTCATGGACATTCGCCCTAGAACTCAATTCATATGTATAACTAAATTAAGCTCCGTGTATATGCGGAAGTTACACTTTCATATCTGAAATCATTAAATTAACAAAAAAAAGTCAAAAGTGAATAATCTATATAAAAAGAAATAAATCAAAATTGAAAATACGAAATCACTCATGGATAGAAAAATCTAACTATTTTTTTCATCGAATTAAATGTATGACATATTTCCAAATGATAGTGCATCTTGCACTAGCTGATACTAATAAATGGATAACCTCTATTATTGATACACTAATGGTCTGCTTTCCCACCAATTCCCACCAACATCAACCATCAACAAATCCTAAAACTTACTGGATATATTTAGGGCGGTCCTAAAATATTTGAGACTATAAAAAATAATAATTGGTGTGTCTATACTTAATAACATAAATATGATATAATCACACGCTATTTTACCTTCACAAAAACAAAGTATAAAAAAATTAAAAACAAAACATCGTTATGTACTGTAAAACAATTTAAAATAATTTATATATAAAATTTTTAAAATAAGCCAATAAAATTGAGGCCTAAATCCACCCCTTTCATATATATATATATATATGTTGGATGCCTTATGTTTAATTATGATGCTGCCTTTGATTCAATTACGGCTAAAACCTCACGTGGTGTTTATCTTTCGTTCCCATTGATTTGTCCACAAACAAATGAGGATTCTCTTATTGATGATTACCTTGACATCTCAGTAGCCACTACCATCCTGGCTATGTCATTGCCTTCAACTCTTCCACTAGAAACATCCATGCAACATATATGGTAGAAGAGAGATGTAGTAAGAAGAAGATCACCAAATTTAGAGAACAAAACGAATTTAGACGAATACTATTTTTTCTATGGTTTATTAGTAATTGTGTGAATGAATCAGTTACAAATCCTTATAATATTTTTATATATAAGTTCTAAAATCCGATGAATTTAGAAAACGGATATAAAAAATATTCATAAATCCTAAAAAGTATTGTTCCTCGGGCAAAGCTCCCTCCCTTGCATCAGTACATGTAAACCCTAGTTTAGCAGGTGACTCTTATCGATATATGGATCCTTTTTCAGTGAGCTCGGTATGCTATGGACCTTCCATTTAGCCAAACTCTCATAGTTTTCGGCTCATGACATTCTTTTAGCTCATTCAATAAGGATCCTTTTGCAGTAGATTACAAATTTAAGTCACCTAGAATGAGAAAAATAAGGGCAAATATAGTCTTCAAAGCATAGTTTTATGTACTGCCAAGAAATGAGGGAAAGCAATATAGTCTCCATCAAAAGACTTGATGCTAAAGAAATAGATGCGTACAAACTACAAAGCTAAGTTGACAAAGAATTGTTTGATTTAGTAAAATAAATGAGAAGAAATCATAACCCTCAGATTAATAGAAGAGATTATCTCAACCGTTAGATTGCAATATTTTATTTTTTACAAAGCAAAATATGTCACCAGGAATCCAAAAACCTGGTTTACACATATAGATAAATATTAGTTTTTGAAAATGTTGGCTTTATTACATATTTTTAGAACATATATATAAGCTTTTGATATACTTGAATTCTTGTTATATCTTGCTTCCTAGGAAAAAATAAATGGTGAATGAGGAGAGGTTAAAACTTAAAAGAAATGATTTAGCTATCTATATCACCAAATTGTATTTATGTTTTCATCACTTGTCTATAAAAATTTTTAGAATTAAATGTATTTAGACTAAAGTAACTTAAAAATGAACGATTTATCGAGAAGTAATTTATGGTACAAAGTTTTAGAATTAAGTGTATTTAGATTGATTAATCGGTTTACATCCATTTTTCTTTAAAACAATGAAACCCCGAAAGCATTGCCAAAAATCATGTTTTACATCCTTAACTTCAGATTTGATTTTCAAATATGGATTTAGCTAAAACTAACATTTTCTTTAAGCTATATAAGTGTACAGCGGGTGGATCCAGAATCTCTACGCCTTACATCGGCCGCTGAGTATACAATACATGTTTCATTTTCTTACCTTAAACAAAAGCAACAAGAGAGCATATATAATACAGAGAATCAATATTCGAAAAAAAACTAAAAAGTAAAAAAGAATGAACACATGTACGATAATCTTGTTGGTGATATGCAGCATATTGATTGAAGATCGAGTCGAGGCTCAAGAACCCAAGAAACACTTAAAGCCACACTTTCTGAACCCATGCTTGCGTCCTAATCCTCCACCAGGAAGTCATCCTCCAGGTAAAACACGCGAACAGGCTAATGCCTATAGCCGGGGCTGTTCCAAACATCAACGATGCCACCACACGACGTAACGTCTGTCTTCGCTTGATCTTTATTCAACATGATGTATAATGACATCTTTTATGTACATGCAACATCACAATTGATGTTATACATATGCATGTTCCTATCACGTTGTATGTCTTTTAAAAGTATTCATAGGATCGATCCTCCGTACTCACGATAATCAGGGGGGTTTAAAATCATGTGCAGTAATAACTAAGTTGAATAATCATTTGGTATATATGACAATTTGACAAACACGCGTATATATAATGGGGTCTAGTATGATTTATGACCATCTATAATATTAAATTGTGTTCTAATCTTGTATAATTGATATGTCAAAGATTTACGACTAAAGCATCATCATATCTCTTGAATCTCTTCCCATCTATGTGTGTAATAAAAAATTGGATTAGATTTTAGCATAAATTCGATGTCCTAAACGATTCTGATTAACAGTCAATTAAAAAGAAAAAAAACAATCAACCGAAAAACCACAATGAATCAAAATTGTCAAAGACATAACTTCATTTCCTAATAAAAATAAAAAAAAGACAGAAGATGTATTCAACCTCTTAATATTCATTTATGTAATTCGATCAGAGTATCCAATTTTTTTTAATTAAAGAAAAAAATCTAAACCTATTATCTGGTCCAAGATTCGGATTTTGTCCATCAAATTATGATTCCAATATAATCTTACAAAACGGCCAATAAAATAGTCAAAGACATAACTTTATTTCCTAATAAAAGGCCTTTAAACCCCCACTCCAGATTTTCAAAAAAACAAAAACATTGGTTACACGTGTCTTAATCCTATTTGTTAATCAGATCACAAAAAAAATTAACCGCCACGTCACCATCCGCATGCCCTCGTCGTGTCTCCGCTCACTCAACAAAACGTATCCTTCAATTTCAGGAACGTCGCATAAAAGCTCTGAAACACACACACAGAGAAAGAGAAAGAGAAATAGAGATTTGATAATCAGATCAAACCGAAAATGGGGAAGAGAAGAGGCGTCTCCGCCGTGAACGTGGCTTTCGGGTGGCTGAGACAACAATCAAACAAGGTTAAGATAGCTTTAGGGATCATCCTCTCTCTGATCCTCGTCGTCTTTCTTAAATTCACGGTTAAGAATCACAATCACTTTTTCGTTGCCTCCGAGCTTATCCATGCCGCCGGAATCATAATCCTCATCTATAAACTCACCAGACAAAAGACTTGCTCCGGTAATAATCTTAAAACTCTACCTTTGTTCTTAACAATCTGAAATGTTAAAACAGAAGTGAAGATTCATGTTTTCATATTGTGGAATCTTATAATTTAGCTCTTGATTTCTGGTTTTGCTAATGGAAAATGTTAAAATGGTGTAATAACAATGCCTTAGGTCTTTCTTTAAAGTCTCAAGAAGTGACAGCAATATTTCTTGCTGTGAGGCTGATCTGCAGCATAAACATGGAAGGTGATATCCATACAGTTCTCGATTTCGCCACTTTGGTTTCGACTCTATGGGTCATATATATGATTCGGTTCAAGCTGAAAGCTTCTTATATAAAGACTCTGGACACTTGTCACAATTACTATGTGGTATAATATGGTTTTGATTTTAAACAATGTGCATGATTTGTTTGTTTCTTTCTTTCTTTCTTCTCTCAAGATGATTAAGTAACAATGTTTTTCTCCACCAGCTTGTTCCATCTGCTATCCTTGCTTTGATTATCCACCCGAGAACGAGTTATAATTACATCCACCGTATCATGTGGGCGTTTTGCGTTTACTCAGAATCTGTCTCTGTTCTGCCTCAGCTTCGATTAATGCAGAATGCTCAAGTAAGCTGCTTTTGACATATCTATGTATTATGTTTGGCAATAGCATCTGTTATGTTGGACAATACCATGGATCCTAGTCTTATCCATTACACTTCTATGTTGGCCGACATAGACACGTTTAAAGTGGCTAAAAAACCCAATTATGTAGAATAACAAGTTTAACATTTTCTCGAACAATCATTTCAGATCATAGAGCCTTTCACAGCTCATTACGTTTTTGCGTTGGGGATAGCAAGATTCTTAGCATGTGCTCATTGGCTTATCCAAGTAAAGTTCTTTGATTCTTCCATAGTCATTACACTTCTTTGATTACGAAGTTCAGGAGAGTAATGGTTTGAAAGTGTAGGTCTTTGAGACTCGTGGACATTACCTATGGCTGATTGGTGCTGGTTACTTTTGGTTCCCTGTGGCTCTATTAGCTGAGATAGTTCAAACCTTCATACTTGCCGACTTCTGCTACTACTATGTCAAAAGGCAAGCCAATTTAAGCAAATTTTGCGAACTTGATGCATAAGTAACTAAAATTTGTGAAGTTGATCTGCACAAGTGACTAAATTTTGTTGTAACGATTTGGGGACTTGGCAATGTTGTTGATGTGTTTTATTATTTGTTTCAGTGTTATGGAGGGTCAGCTCGTACTGAAGATGCCGGTTTAGATCGGTATAGATGAACCGATACATTTTGTTTATTAGTTTTTTTTGTCAACCTAAACTACCTTAACCAAAGTAGTAGATCCTCAAAATAATCTAGACATGTTTCTTCCTTCCTTTTCCTGTTTTTTTTGTTTGGTTTAAGAATGTTTAGAGAAGTTTAAGGAGTATCGAAAAATAGCCAAAAATGGTTTTTTTTTCTCATAACTATCTGAACTATTCATATTGGGAAGAGTGGAAGAGTTGTTCAGATCGAACAACCACGTCTCCGGCAAAAAAAAATTGATTAAAGGTATCTTTCACAATAAAAATGATCAAAATTCCTCAAAATTAAAAGAATGATCTTAAGGGTGAACATATATCGGTTATCCGGAATTTTTTAAATATCAGGATTCAGATCCGTTGGATACATGGTTTCGCTATGCGAATCAAGAACCAAAAATCGAATATCTGAATTCAGATCCAAAAATCTCGAATATTCGATTTTTAAGTATCTGTGAAAAAACCAAATGTTATGGTTTACAAAAAAACCAATAATAATGAAAATGATGCGATCCGGTTTATGGTTGGTTTTAGTTTGGTTACTTCTCAGATCTATAAAAATATTGAATCTATTTAAAATTATTGGTAATTCGGCTTGGTTAGATGCAAATCCGGTTTGGTTTTTGATCCGGTTTGTTAAGAAAAAAAACTTGAAAACAAATATTGACTTATTTGATATTATAATTTTTTAAATAATTATATGTATATATAAAATAAAAAAATTTGGTTCATACGGTACAGGTTGGTTCGGTTATGCTAAAATACGTTTTGGTCTGTTGTAATTTAAAAACTGAAATAATGGTATCAAATGGTTTGTAAACAATTTTCGGTTTAACTATTTTGGTTTGATTTATTTGGTTGCGTATATTTGCCACCCGTAAATTTAATACTGGTGATTTTTTTCTACGTAGAATTATGTAAACGTCGAAAACTGACGAAAATAAAATTATTAGTCATGCGAAAAAAAATAATAAACCGGTAAAATCAACATCTCAGACGTACAATTATACATTCTACACAAAAGACACTTTTTGCTTCTTCTTTTTTATTTCGCTCTCACGTCGCTCTCTCTCTCGCTTGTCTTCGAGATTCAGCTGTAAAACCCTAAGCAGCGCAGTAGCTTAGCGAGGTTTCTGGGTGAGAGAGAGAGATAGCAAAAGGATCGTCTCTCGATTTTCCGGTTAATCATCGTTTTTCTTCAGGAAGAATCTAAGGTAACCTCTATTTTGTCTCTACCATCAATTTTCCTTCTCGGAAACCTATTCGAGCAATGGCATACTTATACACTCTCGTCGTTTTCGTATTTTACTTGATCGATTGAATTATAGAACTGTTCTAGCGCTTAGATCAGTTCTCTGTAACTCGGATTTGTGCTACTTTCCTTTGTTTCTTCGGAAATCTTCGTCGCGTTTCGTTTTTATTTTTAGCCAATTTTTTTCGTTGTAATGAGTGGCGAATTGATCCCAAGGATGCAATTAGCTTGTTGTATTGGATTTTCAATTGATTTTTCATATCTAGATCAGATCTCTCTCTCTATGTCGTATCTCCAATTAGCTGAAAAATGGGTTAAAAAGTTAAATTACTTATCACGAGATCTAATCCAATTATTGACGATGGAGTTTTTTTTCAGGAGAGAATTTGGCTATGGCGATGTTAGGGGCACAGCAAGTTCAAACAGCAGCTTGTACTCCAGATATTGTATGATCCATTTTTTTAGGAGATGCAATTTTGTTGTTTTTATGAAAGTTTCAGTTTCCTAAAAATGTACATTGTGATTTTCTTGCGTGTTTATAGGTTGGGAATGCATTTGTGCATCAGTATTATCACATACTGCATCAATCTCCTGAGCATGTTCATAGATTTTACCAAGAGATTAGCAAGTTAGGTCGGCCTGAAGAGAATGGCATAATGAGCATCACTTCTACCTTGCAAGTGAGTCTACTAACTTACTTTTGCTTCAACCTGCTCTTTTCTTTGCATCCTCATAATGGGTTTTTAATGAACACCGAATATGTTTGTATTTTCGCTGAATACGACTGTGTATGTATATTTTGAGCAGGCTATTGACAAGAAGATACTGGCACTTGGTTATGGTGTAATCAGTGCGGAGATAGCAACTGTGGACACACAAGAATCTTATGGCGGTGGCGTTCTCGTACTGGTGACTGGGTATTTGACGGGAAAAGATGGTGTGAGGAGGACGTTTACTCAGACCTTCTTCCTTGCTCCACAGGAGACAGGATACTTTGTCTTGAATGATATGTTCCGTTACATTGACGAAGCCGCAATTGTGCATGGAAATCAGATTCCGGCGAACAACATCCAAGTTCCTGTTAACATTCACCAGAGTAAGTCGAACCTAGCTTTTGTATCTGCCACCTTCAAACAAATACTTCGTAAGTCCTTGGGTTTCATAAGCGTTGTGAATATTTTTGTGCCTTGGATCCAGCTGCTGCCCAAGAAATTCCCGATGACTTTGTTCAGGAGAAATATGTCCAAGAGAATCATGCTATTGAGCAGTCCGATGTGTTGTCAAAGAGCATTAATGGGCCTGAAGTGTTCATTCCCTCTGAAGATGAAAAAGAATCAGCTATAAAAGAAGCTGTGGCGCCTGAAATAGTTCATGAAGCTCCAATTGATGTGCAGAACGTTGGAGATTCTGATTCGAGAAGTGGTGAACTTCCAAAGCGATCTTATGCATCCATTGTAAGTAACATACATTTGGGCTGTGTAATGTCTTCTCCACTTTATCAAGCCACTGTGAGATTTTTGGTTTCTCTGCCCTCAAGATTTGACGCCATTGGTACGTACTCTTGATATGTAGGTGAGGGTTATGAAAGAGAATGCTGCGCCAATGTCTGCTTCGAGAACCCCAACAAAGGTGGTGGAATCAAAAAGACAAGAAGAGCAAGCCACTCATGTCCCTCTACCAACACCACTGTCTGAGAAGTCAGATCCAGGAGTCAATGTAGCTGTAAATGGGAATGATCAAGATAATGAAAGAGGTAAATGCTTTTTTTTTGTGGGGTCACATTGTTCTTTGTTTCCTAATAGTAAGCATGCTCAGCTGCAATCTTTTTCATTTGTTGATTCCGTAACAGTTCTAGGTCCATCCATCTATCTCAAGGGCTTGCCGCTTGATGCCACACCAGCCTTGCTCGAGAATGAGTTCCAGAAATTTGGACTTATTAGGACCAACGGAATTCAAGTCAGAAGCCAGAAGGTAAGAAAAGTCCCATTTTAATTATTGCGTAACGATTATATCAATTAATGATCTGCACAGTAGTCATTCTTTTGAGTATTGTGCTTTACAGGGATTCTGTTTTGGTTTTGTTGAGTTTGAATACGCAAGTTCCATGCAAAGCGCTATCGAGGTAATAACAAATGGTGTTACTACTGATGAACTGTCCATTTGAGACTAATTACCTGTTACTGACATGTATATTTTTGGGGCGTTTTAGGCATCACCTATCATACTCAATGGGCAGAAAGTAGTTGTCGAGGAAAAACGATCTACCTCAAGAGGCAAGCTTGTCTGCCGTTCAACACTTACAGGAATGAAACTCTCATGAACCTAACATATTTATTTATCATTCGTTGCTGAAACAGGGAATTACAGAGGACGTTCAGCGTTTAATGTAAGCACAGGCTACAGAAACGAAGGTGGAAGGGGTCGTGGGAGCTTTGGAGGTGGAAGAGGAGGCTATGGTCGGAACGACTTCAACGGATATGGTAACAACAGGGGAAACAATAGAGGAGGATACGCTAACCGAGTAAACGGTGACGGTGGTGGGTTCTCGAGGGTTAATGGTAATCATGGACGCATAAGACGTGGTGGCGGAATTGATGCTAACGGAGCTACTAAACCCGTGGATGCTCCGAGCGTCTCTGTCACTGCGTAAATGTGCGTTTCTAGCAGCAACAAAAAAGGCTCGAATTGTTTTAGAGAGTTTAGGCTTAGAGCTGTGACTAAAAAAAACAACTATTATTCTCTTTTCCCTGTCTCGCCCATTTTGTTAATTGGAGTTACAAATTTAAGAGCCAGAGGGAAAGTTCCGTCAGTTCTTGCTCGTCTATTTTTGAAAATTGGACTGGACCGGTTGGTCTGAACTGTCAAACCGGAAATGATTAAACTAGTTGAACTTAACCCAGGAAGTTAAAATTCGATAACGAAGTTAACCATAATATATTTAAGCTTTGATAATAGGATGCCATATAGTATTACGACAGCTATAAACAGAATACACTATTTCTAATTCCCCCAAAAATATATAAATAAACACACAAAAAACTAAGGTTAAAGCTTAATACAGCTGAAGTAACAACTTATGCTTTCAGATTTTGATGATAAAGAAAAATTCAGAGGCCGAAATTGCAAGCCTGAACAAACTCCAGATCGTAGTCCACATGCTTTGTCCAAAGCGGTCGAAACTGGTTCATAGCTATGTCCAGCCACGGCTTCATGTTACCGTTGAAGTGTACCACCGCCGCGTTGCGGATCTCATTTATACTAATGCTTGGATTGTAACCCAGCCCAAGCACATGCCATGATTTGTCCAGAGGCTTTGTGGTCGAGTAAAACGTGATCAGTCCTGGTGGTAACGTCCCCAGTTTCCATAGAGTCCTGTTCTCATTCTGCAAATTTAAATAAACAAAACAACAAGTCAAAACACAATAGCAAATTTGTCTCAATAGATGAATAAAGATCACAGTATCACGCAAACAAACACATTTGCGAAATGGCGAAAAAGTATCAGATAAGTTACCAGATTTTGCCAGTAGTGATATTCTTCTGTGCACTTCTCTCTTCTCCAAGCATCAAGATCAAAGAAGTTCATTCCATAAGCCCACGCGCATGCTTTGGGATTGAACTTCTCTTTGATCAAAGGATGCGAGAAGTTCATGTATTGAGCATACCGATGGAACGACCCGAAGCAAGTCTCTACGGCTCCATTCACTTTCCCGTCCATGTCGATCTCCCAAAGCCCCGTTAAATCCTTCTGCACAACCACATCGTCATCCAAGAAGAGTATCCTGTGTAGCTTTGGGTACATCTCGGGCAAATAGAACCTCAAGTGATTCAATATTGACAAATACTTGGGATTCCTAAACTTCATATTCGTGGTATCTTTCGTTGCATTCTCGAGCTTATTCTCGAAATAGAACTTCTGAAGATTTGCAGATTCCAGTTGCTTCAACACGGGCACATACGAAGAGTTCAAAAACGTATAGTCCTCAACAGCTTTCACTTCTACATGAGCTCCGTTATACTCTTTCAGCTTAAACATAACCTGCATTGCCCCGAGATTCATCTTATCAGTCACGACGTGAAAAACATGTTTCCACGGCTCCTTAGCATTCTTCACCGCAGAGTTCACCACCACCGATGCTGCAATTACATTATCCGAAAATATAGCGTAATGGTAAAGATTCGGATCCTCGAGCTCCGGTGGTCTAGCTTTCCCTTCATCTGTATACTTCTCAGGGTGAGCGATCCTCTCTTCCATAAGCCTCATCGCAAGACAATGCAGCCCCTTCGGAATCGACTTCGCAGCGATCAAGCTCGAGAAAGCGCCTTGCTTCTTAGCATTGGTTAACTGTTCGTTGACCGCGAAAATAGTATCTTTCAGCTTCTGTATCTTCAGCTGATTATCAAACGACTCTTTGGCTTCAGCAATCACTTGCCGAGTCATTTTGATCCGTTCTTTAACTTCTTTCTCAAACTGCCTAAGCGTAGACTCTTCAATCGAAGATCCATCAGAATCATACAGAGCTCGGTACAACGGTTTGTTGATCAGATCTGTGTAGTTCCTTGAAAGATCCGCGAAGATCCTCACGAGTTTCGAATTCTCGAGCTTAAGCTTCCTCGCGTAAGAGGCATAGGCCAGTGCCAAAGACCGGTGGTCATCAGCTTGTTTCCGGATCTGAATCAACCGTGGCTTGAGCGGATCCGGTTTGATATCCAACATGGATCTTCTGATGGATCCGACTCCATTTGAGTACCCAACACCCTAAAATCCCACAAAAAAAGAAGAGAAAATTCGGAAATTAAACACAAATCTAAAGTTTTAACGATTCCACTGGAACAGCAGAAGAACTGCTACAACTCAAAATCACAAATCGGATATAAAAATAGGTTTGTTCTAAAGAGATCTGATGAGATTCAGGGATCGAGAACTTACGGGAAGAAGGAGATCAGGTGAATCATTAGACTCGGAAGCGAAGAGAAACGAGAGAGTGAAGAGGGAAAGTGCAATAGTGGCAGCGAAAGCTGTGAGTCTGATTCTGACACCGAAGCGGCTAATCGCCGGAGATCCGCCGCCGCGTAAAAGTCGGTGGTGATTAGCCATTTTGCGCGAGCGCTTACACTTTAGAGTTTCATTCAATTATAGCTATTAATGGAGTCTCTCTCGCTCTATCGTGTACGCGGCCAAAATTCTCAAATGATTTGTTTTAAGGAAAAACAAAATGTCGGTAACCATTTTTTTCAACATTTTATTAATCTTTAATTAAGCATGACGGTCAAATCAAATGAGTTTTGATAGAAACTTTTTATTAAATTGCCAATTAGTGTTCTTCTACCAGATCTGAAATTTGATTAACAGAAAAAATAAACTTATTGTATTTATGCAACTTTTTGTTCCTGATAACTTGTATTTAATACATCAAAGAACAACAAACTCCTGGATAATAAAAACAAACAATTATCATATATATATATGGAAAAACCGAAATGACAAAATTTTTAATAATATAATATGGGATCCTTGAAAAATATTAAAACTTGAAAGAACATATACGTTATTATGGAAGGAGACACATATGCAAGAGCTGGAGGGTGTCGCTCAGCAACGTTATCTACCGAAAGCGAAAAAAATTTTTAACTGACTCAAACGAGTCTTTGGTGTTTTACAGATTATGCATGAAAAAAAAACAGATGTTTTCTCAAAACAAGGATGGGATACCACACATAAAATACATCCGGATGTATGGGAACAAGGAATATTCATAACAGTCAATCACCGCTACACGTAGAAATGGAGGCGTTCATATGGGCTGTGCAAATCCAATCAACTCCATTTTTTAGAAAACATTTCCACCTTGTTGAAGATCTAGTGGTGCTACCCCGACGATCCTATTTGGTCAAATACCTAGCGACATAGAATACATGCATGTAACAGATCAAAATGTGGTTACTTTTGCAACACTTTCACAATAAATTGCTTGGAATTGGTGAAGATAGTGTCGGATCCACTGCAATGTTCTGTCTTTGCGTCTCATCTAGAAGAGTCTTCAACGATGTAAGGAATATTTCACCACTTTCGCTCTAACACTCATATCAAGGACAAACAACATTCTAACAGACAAACTGGTATGAATGACGTGTCAACAATCGTCGTGTATTAGTCACGTATGTTTTTCTCTACTTTCATGGTTTTCTAAATCGTTTTACAAGACGGTTATTATAGACAAAAAAACTTTAAACAAAATAGAATTTTATAGCGATACTCAAAAAAATCGATTGATAGCTTTTTCCGGTAACATTCACTCGCATCTGCTGCATTTAATCTAGTAAAATCTAAATCTCATTTTCTTAGTAGAAATTTCTATAAGGAGAGATTGTACAATAATTTTATATTTCTTCCAACACATAAAAAACCATATATATAGTTTTAATATAGTAGTTAAGTTTTATAAACCAATAAACCAAAAAAAACGAACCAAAGTTCGAACGGAACACCCCTACTTGAAACCGTAGAATACCGAAATGCCACGCAAGTAATTTAAAATGATGACATAATCGTCGATTGTCGCCATCGGAATGATGCTCCAATTTTCCAATTCTGGTGGTAAACTAGACAAATCTATGGAATACATCATCTCCCATGATCTATTGTTTATGTCTAGACCCCATATTTTGAAAAAAGGGTCGTTCTTATAAGCAAAACTCTTGAAAACGCATAGGCGATGGTTAAGAACACGCATGCTTAACCTACCACAGTATCTACACCCGATATCCGGAGTAATCAAAAAGCTTTGAAGCTTCATTGTATGAAGATCAAAAGCTAGAACCTTAGCATCATGTTCAATGTTAACGTTGTTCTCGTTTTCAATGAAGCAATACATCATTCCATCCAAGTGTATTCGAGGATGGCCATAGGAGGGTCTACTAATCTTATCCAAGTATTAGAGTCAAGAGCAAAAGCTTGCACATTGTTTGTATTTTCTCCTCTTTGTTATCATAACACTCGTAAAACCACATTAGCTTATACCGTCGTCTCACACTATTCTTTCTTCCGATCCCTGCCAAAGTGTGAGCCAAACTACAATCTCTATAGCGACTTGTTACAAGAAACCAAAGCCCTAACTTATAAGCCACGCTGTGATTAACAATAAGAAAAAGAATGAAAAAGTGATTTGAGAATTTCATAAGGTATACTCACGAGCCATAGTATACGTAGAGGTGGGTTTAGTAAGTGTACGCCGACTAGTGGAGGCAGGATTAACAATGTTAAATATACGAGTGATGCTGTAGAGAGAGATAAGACCAAAATGTAAACTACAAATATATCTCATCTCTTTTCGTTTCAATCTCTCTTACAATACTTGTGTAGAAATGTAAATTATAAATAAACGAAGATTTGAGTTAACAATGGATCCATGATCCTTCCATCGTATGAGTCTTTTATCTGTTTAACAATAAAATAATGTGTAAGATCCAGTAAAGAGATGAAGAAACTTATGCATACAGATTACAAGCTTGCCCAAAACTATGGAAACTACAAAAGCATAACTATCTCTAGTTACTTATATATAAAGATCGACATTAATACATAGTTTATTCTTCTTCCTTCATGCTTTCTTGGGATGTTTGTTGGCATTGTAAAACCGTCCAAAGCCTTTGAAAGCCTTAGATAGCTTCACAAGGTTAGGCCTCGCAATTCCCAAATGCATCTTTCCTGTTGAGAACTTCAATGCCTGTAAGCAACACAATTGCTGCTGATCAATCCCATCTTCATCTTCTTCCTCTTCCACTACTACTTCCTTCTTCTCTATGCTCTTCGTCTTCTTCATCATCGACTTCTTGGTCTTCTTCTCCTTCTTCTTGTTCTCTTCTTCGGTTTGTTTCTTCTCTGTTTCGGTCTCGTAAGTCTCCCAAAGCTGATCCATCCCTTGTCCTACGTCAGCATTGTGTCGTTCCTCGAACAGCTTACAAGCCAATGTTCTCCTCCATTCTTTCTCTTTCCTCATTGATCCAAAGCTCCTAAGAGAAACATCTTCTTCTTTCTGATCAGTCACTTCATTTTTCTTCTCTTCTCCGAGAAAGTCGCTCAGTCTTGGGAGATCATAGTTTTCATCATTACAATCTCCGACAGGATCTACTTTATGAGCCTTGGATTCTTCTTTTGTCGGTTGTTTCCAACACTGCCCTTCTCCACTATCGAGGACAACGTCACTTTTTGGCTTGACTTTCTGTTCTTCTTCTTCTCTCTTTTCACATTTCTCTGTTTCTTCTTCTTTTTCCAAATCCATCGGATCCTCAAACTTCAACGGTCGAATCTCAACCGGTTCCACGCAGGTCTCATCGGTCAAAGCTTTGGACACGGTGCTGATCTCATGACTACAGAATTTGTCAACAAAAGTTACCTCCATACTCTCATTCTCTAATGCACTTTCCATTGAACAAGCCTCGACGACCATCTTATACGCTTCCAATTCCTCCAAGGACTTAAAATCCTCATTGTTGGCATCAAATTTGGGTTCCAAGATACTGCCGAGATTACTACAAAAGGAAAAGAGGAAGCTTGGTTGGATTTCGAGTGGTTCAGAGTCAAAACAAGTGCCTTGAAGATGGAGAGTACTGAGTAAAGCGAGAAGCAAGAGTGTGGTGGTGACAAAGAGTGGTGAGAGAAAAGATAGAATCTTGAAGATGTAAGGTGAGAAGAAGAGTATGTAAGAAAAATAGAAAGGGTGAGAGAGGATAAACGAACAAAAGATAGGAAAGTCAATCAGAAGAAGAGAAGAGAAACCGATCTTCTTCTTGTTTTGATTCTCTTCTTGAGATGATAATTCAGACATGCTTGCAGAAAACAAAACCTTGGTGATATGTCAATGGCGTCAAAGAAGACTAGCCAAGTTTTTTTTTCTTTCTTTTACTTTGCTCTGTCACAGCATGAAGATAAAAGTGAGGATTTAGAAGGCAAGAGTGGTGTGAATATAAGAAAGAGATGAGATAGAGAGAGAGAGAGACATAGAAAAGAAAAAGAAAGCAACTTTTGAAAGTTACCTTTCTTTTCACCCGTTGGGCCAATTCAATAACCACCACCATTACTCTTTTTCTTTTGCTCAGTCTACATGTTCCTGACCTTGATAAAAGAAAAAAAACGCATAAACAACATAGATCATTTTGTGAATTGTGATAGTTGTAAACAACATAGATCATCAAAGCTTTAACCATGTTCATCTCCTGAAAAACCTAGCTGAGAATCTAATCTAGAGTTTACAATATTTGTTCAAGTGTCCTAACTTTATGTTATGAGTGTACTACAACAACATCAATAATCTTATCATAAGACACCTTCAATCACGGAGATAGTTAGCTCAGAGTAATAACTAACCAAAGAGACTAGACTCTTAGTGGTTGCATATGTGAAAAACATCATGGGTACTCAAGTGCATCTCATAATTAGCTCTTTTGTCTCTTCACTTTTTCTTTTCTACTTCTTCTAAATGGTCCCATTATGGTTCTTTATCAATCTCTTTGTCCTTAAAAACTTACTTTTCACTAGGTCGAGAGGTATCTTAAGAGGACTTGTCTCCACCATACCTTTTTATCTCTCTCTCTCCAATTATTCACTGGGGATCACAAATTTGGTATAAGCAAAATGGTTAGAGAGAGTAAGTAAAACTGAAGCAATATTCGAATACCTCATGGTCTCAATGAGACAGTACTACATATACTGATTAGTGTGGATGCATCAGCAAAAAGACTCTTGTTCCAATTTTCTCATTTGTCCACCAAAAAATTGATAAGACTCAGCTGATGAAGCCATGTAATAGCAAGCAAGCATTAGCATTCATAATTTTGATCCCCAAGACAAGATAAGCCTAAATAAAAGATAGAAAACAGATAACATAACGTGTCAGAAAAATAACAATGATCCAATAAGAACATGCAAGACTGAAAACACAGTGAAGAAGGAAGCCATGTTCATTGAAAAGGGAAAGTCCCAACTCAACATCTGTTACTACTTCTTCATTTTGCAGCTCTTCTTCTTGTTTCTTTGCAAAAAGATCGATCTCCTCACATACACTCGCAAGCACCTTATCACAATCTCAAAGAACTCAGAAATGTTCGTTTTAACAGAAATATTCTCATTCATTTGGAATCCATAGATAAGCTTATGTTTCAGATATATTCTATCAAAACATGATTTGGACTTGTAAGAGTTTATCCAAAACCTGAAAACACTCCAGCAGCATTGGACTCTTTCATCATTTTTCTTTAGGACTTGTTCAGCAACGTTGTTGATGATGATGTTGATTAAAAACTATATTTTAATTTCTATAATTTTTTTCATTATTTTATAAAATGCTTATAGTATTCAAGTCAAATTTTGGGGGTTTGCACATTTTGAGAAACAGGAATAATAACATTGAGGAACTTGTTTAAATCCATGAAAAATGTTTTGAAAGAAGGGTCAATTTCTACTTTTGTGAAATATTTTGGGAACAATGTGAAACTGAAAGCATCTTGCAGGATCATCTCTAAATCAAGTAAGAGTTGTTATCGGGTCGGGTTATAATTCGGGTTAGGGTTTTGTTTCGGGTTTGGATCAACCCGAATCATAATTAGACTGTGTTTCGAGAGGAAAAAAGTCTCCCGAGATCCGCCGTAGCGTCAAAAATGGCGTCCGGTGATCGGAAATTCGCAGAACGAACAAATCAGCCGTTGTCTCCTCCGACGCCGATTGTGCAGCCAACTACACCGACGAAGCGTGTGTTGATCACTACCCTTCTCGCAGGTTTCGCGCGATTGCTCTCACTGCTTCTTCTTTCTTTTAGGTTCATCTCTTTGTCAAAGGGAAACGCAAAGATATGATCCTATACTGTCGTTTCTGAGTATCCCCTCTTGAAGCATTTGAGATTTTGGTTGCACAAATTCCTCGGAAATAGCAAAAGTTGTTGATCTTTCTAGTCAATCGAGCTTCCATAAGTAGAACTTAGCAGATTCTCGTTCTTGTATCAGTTAGTAGAAGTTCGATTTATGGGTTTTATCAGCTCAATCCATTAGATTTCGTAATTTCGTCTGAGATTTTGCACAAACTTGTGGTGTAATGGAGGATTCACCAGTTTTATGCTTTCTTATGAAGACAAGAGCCTTTGGTTTTGGTTGTGGCTTTGATTATTATTCTGTAACTTAGTTATTGTGGATCATAGCAAAAGTAATAGAACATGTAAATAAATGTAGCAGTGTCTCATCTGAGAGGATGTTCATATTTAGGACTTATTGGGGATCATAGTAATAGAACATGTTTGCATCGTGTTGTCTGAGAATATTTTTCTGTGCAGGAGTTGTTGGGGGAGGAGCTGGTTTAGTCTCGAAACACAGGAAAGCTAATCCCAATATTCCCGCTATTTACGCTACTAATTTGGCCGTCGTTGCTGCTTGCTATTGCGGTACCTAATTTGTCTTCTTTGCACAACAACAATCTCTTTAAAATGTGTCTGTTCCCTTTCTCCATTTGTGTCCTCAAGATTGAATCCGAGTGTTTGTTTCCATCTTATCTTAAGAAGTGGACTGTCATAGTTACTGTGAACATTGTTTGATGCCAGTGTAATCTTTTGGTTTTTGTTAGGAGTTCGTGAGTTTGTGAAAATAACTCGAAGATCAGAAGACGATGATATGATGAACTCAGCTATTGGAGGGCTTTTCAGTGGTGCTTTGCTAGGACGACTTCAAGGTTTGTTTATTCTATTCTACTGTGTCTTCCTCATTCTTTGTCCAATCTTTATGAAACTGCGCGAAGATTGGACTGTCTTAATAACACTCTCAAGAAGTCTGAAAATGAGAGTGATATTTGCTACAATAAGGTGGCATCGTAATAACTCTGCCATCTGAATTAATTGGAATGAATCTTTCATGAGTGTCTTTCTTTAGGTTATGAAAAGCTTGGAACTGACATATCGGTGTTTTACAGGAGGTCCTTATGGTGCATTTCGCTACTCTATCATTTTTGCTGCTATGGGCACTGCATCTAACTATGCCGGCCATAAAGCAGAAGCAATGTTAGAGAACTTCCGTAACATGGATTCAGTCAAGTTGCCTGAATGGTTTCCTATTCAAATCCTCGACGAAGAAGCCTTAGAAAAGAAGAAAGCTTGGGAACAGAAAATATCCGCAGAAAGATCATTCAGCAGATTGAATAAGGAAGAGAGTTGACAAGTTAGATTGTTTCTGAGGTTGGCATTTTGTTAACATTGTCTGCTGTTTCGTGAAAGTAATTATGGGTTTTTTAGATGAGACTTAAGGAGGATTTCTTTTGAATTTCCTATTGAGGGAAGAACATTTCTTTTGACACAAGAAACCTCTTCTAGACTCTCTAGAGACGAGTTGTATGGTGACCTACCATATGAACTTATTATGTATACTCATGGTTGATTATAGGCATACCTAAAACTTCGAGTATTGTAAAACTTTTGGCTTACGATTCTAGAAGTGATATGGCAACTTAATTTACATGTAGCAAAGTATTGGGAGACTTAGAAATCAGTAACCCTAATAGTATTAATCTGAATTATAATGTTTCTTGGTCTAAATAATTATATTCTTAAAAGAATTTTTGGTGCAAATGACTATTTAGTGGAATAAAAAATTTGTGGAATTAAATAATTCAACTAAAATTTTACCATCTTTGCACTGAAAAGCGTAGTAAAAATACTAGTTTCACAATGAGCCTAATGATCATATTTCTATTTCATTTTTATCGTTCAATTATTTTCCATTCATTATCTTGGTGATTAGTATTTTATCTCTTAAATTATTTTGAGCCATTGGGTCCAATTTTCTTTCTTAAAAATAATGCACTTACAAAAAAAGTTTTTAGTTAGATGGTTTATCAAAAGCATTTTAGAATGAATATACCAAATGTATTTTAGAATGAATATACCAAAAGCATTTTATAAAAAGTTATTTTTTCACACATATTTCAAAAATTATTTATAGAGTTTTTGTTCTGTAAATACAAATACTTAACGTACTAAATAATTTTTAAAAACTCCATGTTATTCGATGGAAATATTTGTATTCACTTAGTCCACACAAAACAAAAAAAATAAGGATTGTCCTATTTTTGATTAGACGAATTATATTGTCATTTCCTCCAATTACTCAACCAATCATGGATTATTTTTATACATTAAATTTGATATTCAATCTCCACAACATACATATTGACTAGTATTTTATTTTATTTCCTTAAATCGTGTGATTTAGGTTGAATCTTCCGACACAGTTGGTGTGTAGTTGGTTTGAAGGTAGATAATAAACTTTAAATTGTTATGAATAAAACTATTTTGTGATGCGTAACAGCGTAATAAAGAAAAAGTCTTCAACAATGCAAAAACCAAATCTGAGAAAAAAAAATTAACAAAATCAAGTCACGTGATTAAACCGAAAAGACAGGGTGAATGACACGTGCTTGCTGCTATATACAAACAGAGAGAGAGAGCACATACAAACCACTGAGGCAGGCTTTTTTTCTTCTGGTCTTTGACAATTGGCCAACAATGGCAATTTCAATGGCAAAACCGTAATTTCAGATACAACCAAGTGGCAAAATTTAAAAGTCGCTGTTATTGGTTTTGTCTTTCTTCTTCTTCTTCTTCTTTACCTCGGACCCATCGGAGACACACTTACTACAGATTCAAAGTTATTAAATTTCCAAAACCGAAGAAGCTTCTCGTCTCGTATTCTTCTCTGTTCCATTTTCTTCGATTCCAAAAAGAGAAAAAGAAGAAAACTTTGAAAAAGATGTTGAAGCTCTCGTGTAATGGGAACGTTAAGTTACAGAGCTTCTTCTCGCATTCTCATTTACCGGATCCGGTACATCGGAGAATCGTCTCTTGTTCTCAGATGAGGAAACCGGGTTTGGATCCTTTGCGAGCGATTGTGTCTGCTGATCAAGGAAGTGTGGTTCGAACAGAACAAGGCTTGGGTACACTCGCGGATCGGCTCCGATTGGGTAGCTTGACGGAGGATGGTTTATCGTATAAGGAGAAGTTCATCGTGAGATCTTACGAAGTGGGAAGTAACAAAACCGCCACCGTCGAAACCATTGCTAATCTTTTGCAGGTCAGATTTGTGTATTTATTATTGGCTCTGAAACCCAAAATTATGAGATAGATAGGTTCCACGAGTTTTGTGTGTGTGTTTCTGTTTTAATTTCCCTTAATTTCACTTTGATTTGATGATTGGTTTGGTCTTCTCGAATGTCACGCATAAGTCGTTTTTTTTCTAAAAATCATCATTTCGTTATATGTTGGTCAAATTGCCACAAGATTTGATGTATCAATCTATGAATATTGATTGGTATATTTATAAAGACAAGAACTTTGTTGTTGGTTTTGATGAAATTTTTGTATTTAGGAGGTGGGATGTAATCATGCTCAAAGCGTTGGATTTTCGACTGATGGATTTGCGACAACACCAACCATGAGGAAACTGCATCTCATTTGGGTCACTGCGAGAATGCACATTGAGATCTACAAGTATCCAGCTTGGTATTGTTTTTGCTTCTTTCATCTATCTTGTATCTGTGTGTTTCGATGACAACAGATGAGCAGGAATTTTGAATATGTTCAGCTTTCTTTCTTTGGTTACAGGGGTGATGTGGTTGAGATAGAGACATGGTGTCAGAGCGAAGGAAGAATCGGGACAAGGCGTGATTGGATTCTTAAGGACATTGCTACCGGTGAAGTCACTGGCCGTGCTACAAGGTTTCCTTTTCATCATTTCTACTTCACATTGTCAGCTTTCTGGATTGGTTTGGGACCTTTTGTTATCATTTTTGCGCCATGGACTTTATACTAGACGTGGATATTGGAGTAACATGTTTTATGTTAAGATATAAGTTTCAGTAACTTGGATTTATGGGACTGTCGTGATTTGTTGTTTGACGTATGTGTTACGGTCTCAGCAAGTGGGTGATGATGAACCAAGACACAAGACGGCTTCAGAAAGTTTCTGACGATGTTCGGGACGAGTACTTGGTGTTCTGTCCTCAAGAACCCAGGTAAAGGGAACTTTGTTTCCAGGGCAATGCTTACTGGTCAATTAAATCAATATCGGCCATGAATGCTAACGAGTTTGTTCTATGTATATCTTGTAGATTAGCATTTCCTGAGGAGAATAACAGAAGCTTGAAGAAAATCCCGAAACTCGAAGATCCAGCTCAGTATTCAATGATTGGGCTTAAGGTAAGAAACATTGGAATTGTAGGACTCTTTCTCTATCTTTAGGCTTCAACATTCCTTAAAGACATTTTAATCACGCTTTTGCAGCCTAGGCGAGCTGATCTCGACATGAACCAGCATGTCAATAATGTCACCTATATTGGATGGGTTCTTGAGGTAAGTCATCAGGTCTTTTACCAGAAAAGTTCAATCTTATTTTCTAAAATGGTAACTTTAGTAATCATATAATCTTGTTTCTTGGTAATGGCAGAGCATACCTCAAGAAATTGTAGACACGCACGAACTCCAGGTCATTACTCTGGATTACAGAAGAGAATGTCAACAAGACGATGTAGTGGATTCACTCACCACCTCAGAGATTGCTGGGACAAATGGCTCTGCAACATCAGGCTCACAAGGCCACAACGATAGCCAGTTCTTACATCTCCTGAGGTTGTCTGGTGATGGTCAGGAGATCAACCGCGGTACAACCCTGTGGAGAAAGAAGCCCTCCAGATAAACAAAAAATAGACATTTTGTTCTCAAGTTTCTATCTGTGTCAATGAATATTTTGCTTCACGAGTCTAATCAGGTCTCATTTTTTTAATATAAATTTGAGTTAGACTAGAGAGAACTGGATTACTGGAGTCGTCTTTGTTGAACTTACTTATGTTTTCGTTCTTGTTTCTGTACAAATTTTGAGGATTTAAGCCAAACCCATTTGGTCTTAGGGTCTTCCTGTCTTGTTTTGTGTCTCTGTGTGTATCTTATGGTAAACTCAAAACAGAAAATATTGTTCGTCTGATGTTTTTATATATAAATGGAGTTTCTTTGACATGAGAGCTGTTGAAAACGTTATTTCCAGTAACACCAAATGAGTCAAGGTCCAAATCATTTTTCACATAAAACTCTAGTCTGATACACTTGTCTCTTTTGGAAGTATATGCAACTTTGGAAACTCCAAATCTATTAAAAAAGAGAAATAATTAATCGAGATGATATAAAATATAAATATATAATGTTTTTGTTCCGAGTATCTCTCGTACTCTTTCATAGACAATATGGTAGTGGGATTTTGCTCCATTGCTCTCACCCTGAAGATACTTAGAGAACTCGGTTATACAGATCTTGATAAGCTAGATGAGATGCTTGTAGACGTTGGTCACAAAGAGTAAATTACATTTCTATGAATCGATGCCATTACTGGGACATTGTTTGCCCTCTAATATATGAAAATCCAAAGTCTAGGTACTAGCTTTGCTGGAATGCTTATTCTCTTCAGATACTCCCTTGACTGATGTGTTCTTGATGAAACGGAGCTCATGTATCATTACAAGGTCACATAACATGCCAAGCCTAGCAGTGCGAGAAGGAGGTAGAACAGAATCGAATGAACTACTATCAGTCACTGTATTTGTTAGGAAGCAAGAAAAGAAGGTTCTTTATGCCGAAAGCAGGACAAGAAGGTTCGTTGATGTCTGTAGCAAAGATTCTAGTGCGTGGACAGTGACAGTAAACTCCCAAAGCTATGATTTAAAACTGATGTATCCAAACTATGATGGAAGTACAGAATCTACAATTCATAGTAGCAGTGGGCTTGTAAAGAAAGGGACAACGTACATGATTTCAAATGATCTTACTATCTCAGCTACAAACTCGTCTTCAACTATTAGCATATTGAAGAAATGGAACGTGGGTTTGGATGACATTGAGGAGCATGTAATCAACATTTGCAAAACAGAGGTATGTGTATCTAATAATATTCACCAATATACTTATATTCCTTGATAAATTTGGTTCTAAATCTGACACTAATGCAGGCTATCGGTTTACTCAGAGCTTCATTGATGACATCCACTGCATTGACAACGATGGCCAGTTCTTACATCTTCTAAGGTTGTCTGGAGATGGTCAGGAGATTAACGCTGTAGGGAAACAATCCCTCCAGATAAGAAATTAGACAGTCTCTAAGATTGCTTCACTCTCACGAGTCTGATCCGGGCTCATTTGTTTATATATAAATTTGGGTTAGACTAGAGGGAACTATATTATTATGGGAGCAGACTTTGTTGTGTTTAATCATGCTTTTGTTATGGTTGTGTACAAATTTTGAGGATTTAAGCCAAACTCATTAGAGTCTTGTCTTGTGTCTCTGTATATCTTAACGTAAACTTACAAAACAGAAAGATTGTTTGTCTGATGTTTCTTATATAAATGGAGTTTCTTTGACATAAGAGCTGTTGCGAACTTTATTGAGGTTAACACCAAATGAGTCAAGGACCAATCATTTTCACATAAACCTCTATGGTTATTTGATTAAACAAGTTACATGATCGATAACATATCTGCCTATTACAAAGGCTCGTAAAATTGCAAACAATGTAAGAAAAAAAAACTGAGAACTAGAAGAGAAACACACTGAATCGAATAACAAAAAGGTACCATGAGTCGTATGTCAAAGCTTCTCAGTTAATCTAATCATGAAAGAGTTAACCGCAGAAGCATCCAAGACTATCCACGAAGACTCGAATAGCTCGTGAAAGTAATCAGTTCTACTCTCTTGAGCTGCTTTTCTGAAAGCATTGCCAAAGGCATTCCCTCTGACCGCACCGAGCCTCGGCTTCCCACAAACTCCAACCACAAGTATCTTCCCTGGTTGTTGAGATGTGCAGGCACATAGCATCGGTTTCATCCTAGCTCCTTTCTCTCTCAAAGCATCCATTAGAAAGTAACAGAATTTCGTCAAAGCTTGAGGATATCCCAAATACTTAGCATCAATGGAATCCTCAACCTTGACCCATCTGAATTTCCTACCACTTCTGATGCATCCGGTTTTGGTGATGGCTGCACTTCCTTGTCTAAGAATTGCTCGTTGGACCTTGATTGCTTGTTGCATCCCAGATCGAAGTTTATCCAGATTGTTCAAGGACAGAGCATCGTAAGCTTCGCCAAATTGTTTTGAAGCAGAGGAGCCACCTGACCCGAGAAATGATTCAAGAAGTGCTGTAATACCATACACAACATCTGCGGCAGAGACCCTTGAGCTGTATCCATGAAGACGCAAGAAACTCCTGTAGTAGAAATCATTTAGCCCATACTCTGGCAAAAACCGATCAAACTCTTGCTTCATTTTCCTCTTCACCTCGTTGTTCATGTACGGAAACTTTTGCTGGCACTCGATAAGCGCAAATCCCATACGTGCTAGAAGAAGCTTAAGTTTCTTGATCCCATTATCGCTCCATGTCTTCAGTTTAGTTGCAATGTATGAGGAACAAAGCATGGAATCAAACAAATTCCACTCCCTGAGAAGCATAAGCCGAGGCTCTTCTTCATACGAGATTCTTGAGCAGTCTGGTGCTCGAACCTTGGTTCCATCTTTCAAAGTAACAGAGGTGATCTTGTCTATGTTTCCTGAGCTATTGATGTGTTGCTCAAGCTCCATTACTGCAGCTTGGTATCTTTCATCAGTGAGCCTCTCGTGAACAAACTGATCAGTTAAGGAAACACAAGCCAGCCACAGCAACTCATTTGTGTTCTTCCTCAACAGATGAGATAGCTCAAACAACAAGCATCCAGATGGCTTCCCATGGAAAGTCCCCATCCTGTAATAATCCCGCTTTAGCTTTTTGAAAACCTTCACACCATCACCCAATTTTCTCCTCTTACTTGGTCTATTACCATCTCCATCATCACTCTCTTCTTCTTCCTCCTCCTCTTCTTCTTCTTCTTCATCACTTTCGTTTTCAACATCAGATTCACCAGCATCAGCTCTTTCTTTATGAATCTGAAAGCTCTCGTTCGCCAATTTCGACACATCGAAATCATAAGCCAGATCTGCTTGCCTCTCATCATCATCGGTGTGAAGAACAACAACCTGCTCATTCTGATCACTCAGATTATGCAAATGAATAGGTCGATGACTATCTACCACAAAGACACGAGCCGCAGGACCTAACTTGAGCACAACCTTCAAATCACGGTGACAACCCCAGTTAATCAACAGTATGGTCACAGGATTCTCCGAAGAAGAACACAGCCCAGGACCAGCGTGTTTGTGGATTTCCAGAAACGAAGATACGGGGAAACACGAATACTTAATTGAATCCGACTCGAGGACGTGAGTTATGACCTTGAGCGCACAAATCGAATCGACGTCAGATGATGAAGGGAATATCAGAAGTGGATTCTGAGAAGACGACGAAGTAGCAGATTCACGAAGCTTAGCATAGAACGATTCTACTTTCTGGATTCTTACCATTTCCGTGAAATTGGATTACCCAGAACGAAAGATAAAGAGGTATTTCGCACAATTTCAGATCAGAACCCAGCAAATAAGAACCCTAATTTTATCTGGAAAATGGCGATAGACACTAAACCCAATGCAGTGCCCACAATAGGATTGAGAGAGACAGAGAGACCAGAAATCGGAGATTCGGAGATGAAACCACAGCCAAAAGTACCTGAGGTTCGAGTTATTCGGTGAATTTGTGAGCTCTAAAATCAGATTCCTTTCTCTTTCAGCCTCCTGAAGATAATCACATCAACGAAGATTGAACGAAGAAGAAGAAGAAGAAGAAGAAGAAGAAGAAGAAGAAGAAGAAGAGAGAAAGAAGAAAGAGAGAAAAGAGTTGAAGGTAAAGAAAGATCTGAAAGGTATCACACTATTTCTTTGTGGTAATGAAAAATTTCGAAGTCTTTCAATTTGGCGTTTGTGTAATTTGCGCGTTTAAATCTTGAAATTTCGAAATCTTTTGATACGAGCGCCAAATTTTTACGTTGGCGCTGAAATGAGAAAAGAAAAAATGGGATCCTATGCAACGCATCCTAGCATAAGGAGTGATCTTGACCGTTCTTTTATTTAACTTGAATATATAATCGACGTTCAAATAATAACATTTTTTTGTTCTTAGTCCGACTTTTGCCAAGAGTCAAAAGTCAAACTAACAAAACTCAAACCAGCTGTGAGTCTGTGACTGTGTCATAACATTTTCGGTTTCTTATTGTAGGAAACTATTTGAGAAATTATTTTAAAATAAATTTTAAAGTAATACCACTAGACTATAATTAGAATTATTCCACTAGATTAAAATTCCTTTAAATTAAAATCATTTGGTTTGTTATTTTTTATTTACAAAATCAGCATACAATAAATTAAACATATAGTTAATTTATAGAAAATACTGAAATTACATCTTTTCGTCACAATTAAAAAATTTGAAAGAAAAAAATTGAGTATATTCTATGCATTTTTCATGTTTTAAATATGACATCGTTTTGATAACCGTTAATAATAAATATTTTTAAAAATAACAATTAATATATGATCAAAATACTCAATAAATTCATATTTTTTAGCAAAAATGTATAAATTCAGTATTTTTTCTCTGAAAATATCATTTATTCAAAATATCACAATGTTAGTTTATTGGATAACATAGTAACTATATTTAAAGAAAAACACATAAGATAAAACATGACCATACTCTTTCCCCCTGTTATTGTAACTATTGAGATTTGTTATTTTCCAATAATAGACATGTTAAGATATATAATCCTTCGATTTCGGTTGAAATTTGATTTAGAGATCCAGAGAGTCAAGAAAGTTTGATGGAAAAAACGAGAAAAGAGAAAAATAAAAAAGATGTTTTTTGCTTTTGAAATTTTTTTATTGTAAATGAATTTTATTATTTCAAAATAAAAATAAATCCACATCACTCTTGGAAATATTATGATATTAGTTTGATTTTAATTTTCAATCTAGATTGTTGGTGTTGGACTTTGTACGGGCCAAACAGGCCAAATCCACTTAAGTGTTGTAAATCTGAGTTGTTTCTCCATTAGCACATTGCTTTTTAACTCAGTTAATAACTACTCAGTTAAATTATCAGTTTTGTGTGAATATTTTTTGGTTTGGTTCATAAGAGTTAGGGATCTTGGATCAAATTCAAAGTAGGCTTGCCTCATTTTCAATTTTGTTTTTAAGTTTTTTTACTTTGAGATTCCTTAAGGTTTTAAAAATTGGGGGAAACAAAAGAAAAACTTAAAAAATACCCAAATATCTCTTTTTCCAATCAAACCGGTTAACCAAATTGGTCAGCCGGTACCAAGATATAATGATTCTGCAAGCAGGTCCAAAACTGGAATGTATAGTAGCAAATGAAAAACACCAACATACATACAAAAACTATACTATAAAACTCTTATGCAAGTGGGACTGATGCCTCCTTATTCCATCTAAAGAAGCTCGAACGTCTTATCATTCAGATTACAACACACTGATTTCTCGATAACTATATACAATCTTGCCGAAACGCTTCCTGTTCATTTTCCTCCAAAGCCAAAGCAGCAACACTGTCAAATACAGAAAGACCAAAACAATGTTCAATAAACAAGACTACTTTGAAATATGTTTTCACTTGGAAGCAATGAAGCTTGAAGGAGTTTCTTACTTTGGAAGTGTTGGAAGAGTTATTACGGGAGCTCGGGTGAGTCGGCGTTCTTGAAGATCCACTCACATTGGCTCCAGAACTTCTCTCTTCACGGACTTTGTTGAAAATGTGTGTGTATCCATCAGCTGATGCCGGGTTATTCTCGTCCCAATCACCGAATTTCGGCACCACTGTCACTTTTTCAGGCTATACAAACAGTTTGAAAACTCAGATAGAGAACCATTGTGAACACAAAAGCAACAAAACAGAGGTTCAAAGAAGATCAAATTTGGCATTTGTTGAGGTACAAAGTGAGATCTTACGCTTTCATCAGCTCTAACGTTGGGTTTGGGCTTTGATCTTCCAGTGCCATCATATGAGTTCTTATGCAAAGGCGACTTATCGTAACTATTGTTCTGAGAAGCCCTTCCTTGTCTTTTGTTAGCAGCATCGTTTGATGAACCACCACCATCACCAAACTGCTTCAACTCGCTCTCTTCCCGGCTTCTCATCCGCTCACGAGATCTTTTGACCGGGTCAACTTCCTCAGGTTTGGTTCTTGAAGGAGGAGGAGGAGCTTGAGACTGCGAATCCGAGTTATATTCAGGGTCGTTCGGGTTCATTACTTTGCCACCGGGAGCTCGAACTTTACGGGCCTTTTCAAAGTAAGCTGTGTAAGGAACATTCTCCTCACCTTCCCAGTTTCCAAATTTGGGAACATTCGAACGCTCCTTGCAACCACAACATTGATAAACGATTCAAATCAGTTCCAACAACAATGTCTTCCACAAAACTTCTTACAGGAAACAAAAGGCCAGAATTGGAACAAAGACACTAGAGAAAAATCATCACAGGCCAAGATAGCAGCAACAAGACAAGATCTTTGCCAGTAGTTAGAATCGAAACTAACATTTAATCTCTAATCAGAAATTTCCACACAAAGGCCGAATTTCATATAAGTATAGAAAGCTGATTCAGAAAAACTGAGCATAACCCTTTTCTTATCTAAACAATCAGAATCACAACGCAAAATCTCATGAAATGAATCCAAGCCTTAAGAAGAAAAAGGGTTTCACGGAATCGAAACAACAAGAAGCAAAAGAGAAAGAGAAACACTTGAAGAAACTTACTGCCATGAGAGAATTCCAGAGAGATTGCAAAAGAGGTACCTTTCTTTAGAAAGAAAAGAGAAAAGAGAGAGAGAGAGATGTGAGAAGGAGAAGAAACGAAGAAGAAAAGAGAGAGAAGAGAATAGGTTTATCAAACGTTGACTAGTGATGCTTGAATTGTTTGACCTTTCTCCTTCTCTAGCTTCTCTAATTTTTCTTCTTCTTCTTCTCCTCTCTCTCGTTTTTGCTCACTCTAATTTCTAATTAATTAGAGAAGAAGAAAAAAAAAAACAAATTGCAAAATAGTTTTTGTGTGAAAAACACTCAACGCCGTCACCGTTAAAGGCGGCTAAAATCTGGTGTCCATGTTACAATGTTTCATTGTAATTAATTAACCATTTTTTTTTCGGATTGGACATTTCTTTGTCTGGAGATAAATGGTAGTTATATATTTTTTTTATTCTTTTGGTGAAACTGTTGGAAAGAAAATAGCATAAATCCTTTTTATTTTAATATTATAGAAATTTCGAATTTTCGGTCTATAATCTTTTTCAATATTTGAATTTAGTTTTTGAAACTTAAATTTAAAGTATAATATTTTATATTAAAAAATATATATATAGGACACAAAAAAAACTGACATCTTTGTTTTACTAGATCCCCACACACACTTTTAGTTGTTTTTTTTTTAGCTCACAAGAGATTGAATCCATGATTTTGAAATTATATAAACGAGAGTAAAAAATTGTAAATGTTTATAAATTCTAGACGACTTTTTGTGTTAGCAAGTCAATGACTTTTTGGGAACCTATGTGTCAATATTTCTTCCAAGAAAAACAAATAGTAACAAATGTCTCGTTGCGTTGGCATTTTCTCCTTTATTTATTTCCTTCAACTACTTATTATTTAACCAATAGAAACTAGTTCTTCACTGGAAAATATGATTATAAAATAATTATTTTTATTAGAAAAATGTTGAGAACTATAAACCTTTTTTTTTGGCGTTCTTCACATAAATATATATTTGTGGTTGCTATAACGATACTTAATCAATGCGCCAGTACATACACACGCTGTTTCTAATCCATATCAATATTTTACAAAAAAAAAACACAACTAGAAACCTTAAGTCATGTGGTGCCAAATGAGTCAGAACTCGATGTATATTGGTTAAGAGTGAATGCTCAAAGAAAGAGAGAAACATTCGGTTCTTGAAACATATACATCTCTCATCTTCAAACTCAAGTTCCTCCACGGTAAATCTTTTAATTAACTGTTCGTTCATTTCGATCACGATGAAGCATGGTCCTCTCAACATGGTCGCACACTCGCACTTCTCATCAACTTCCTTACTTAGGCCATTTCCTGCTAGTTATTCAACATGATTATATCAAGTGTGTGTGTATTTTTTTGCCAGAATTTGAAATTTGCTGCAATCTAAACATCTTTTGAATCCAAAAGGGCTTACGGTGCTACAAAAACCTCATATATAAGCTCACAATATACGATAAGAGTAAGATTGCACTTCTCATAATCACTTTTGGTGTAATTGTGTCATGTGTCTTGTGGTAAGAAAACGTTTCCATTTCGAATGAACAAGAGTACAAGGAATTGCACTGCATGTAATGTTGTGAACAAGCATCTATCTATCGTGAGATTGTATAAACAAAAATATAAAGTAAGGTTACATGCAAACATATCTCGAGAGTCTTGAATGCTCGATTTATACCTCTTTTCTTTTTTGATGTCTTTTATGTGGGAGTTTCGGATTTTTCATACCTGTATTATACCAAAAAGGCCAGATCATACCCTAATTTAAGTGACTTGCTTGTATATAACTGAATAATATTTTTATGTCAAATCATATCTCAACGCTTTATTTCTGGCCAATTCATACTTAGTCGTAACAGTGTTAATTTTACCGTTAACATCTGATGACGTGGATGCCACGTAAGCGACGACGTCGTTTTAATTACAACGCGGAGACAAAAAGAAGGGCTAAACGACGTCGTATCTCTCATTTTTCAGACTTAACAATTTTGGGTCTTCCCCACCGAAATCGAATTGGGGATTTAGGTCAAGTCGAAATTGAATTCATCAAGGGGTTAAATCACGTATCGACTTAGACTGGGTTTCTAGAGCAAATCAGAAGTGTATTTCGGCTTTAAAAATGAGGTAAGTTGCTGCAATTTATGGTCCTTTGTATTTTTCCAAAAATTTGGTCATGTAGTTATAATATATGTAATTTGTTATGTAATCTGTTATCTCTCTATAAATTGTTCATGTTTGTGTCCGTTTTATGAAGTTGGTGTGAATTGCGAATGAACAAACCTGAACCTGAAGCGGATGAAGACATTTGTTATCGGATTCTACGTCTTCGTTTCTGATTTTGGTGGGGAAGATAAAGAACCGTGTAACCTATATCCCCAAATCGATTTTTATCGAGGGGAAGAACAAACTTAGAACACACTTATCATTAAAACGACGTCGTTTAGCCTTTTTTTGTCTCCGCGTTTAAATTAAAACGACGTCGTCGCTTACGTGGCATCCACGTCATCAGAAGTTAACGGCAAAATTAACATTGTTACGGCTAAGTATAAATTGGCCAAAAATAGCGTGTTGAGGTATGAATTGGCATAAAACTATTATTAAGTTATATATAAGCACATCAATTGAATTGAGGTATGATCCGACATTTTTGATATAATACAGGTATGAAAAATCCGAAACTCCATATGTGATGGGGTAGCATAAGCAATATGGATCTGTAGGTATAACTTGTTTTGCATACTAGATGTTTCTTTTTACTCGCTCTTAAGAGGATATGATCGCAATTCAAAGAGCTAAAGAGTTCTATTTAGGCTGGTTGAACACAAGCATCTCGAAAAAAAAATGCGTTTATTTCAAACTCTTTTTAGAATGTTTTTATGAAAAAGCAAAAATATTTTCATATCTAAATTCTATGGCTGGTTTTTATTTCATATTATAATATAGTCTTTGAAAATCCTACATGTTTCCAAAGACTGCCAATTTATAAATTCATTTTTATACATTGTATTATTTTTCAATAATAATTTATTGTCATATATCAGCAGTTTGATGTGCTTCCTTGGTGTCTGGAAGGAATGTTGGAATACATAAATCAGAACTATGGCAATTCTTGAAAATGATCACAACTTAGTTAGCAAAAATTACACATTTTGAGATTTTTTTCTGTAAACACACAATGAAGTCAAGCTACACATTTCATTGTAATAGTTGTTCAGGGATTTGTTCAAGTTTCTCGATTAAAATTTCAAATAAAAATTATATTACGTAAATTTTCGGGATCCAGAATATAAAAGATATTCGAAAACTTATGTTTTTTGGTACATCAAGAACATTCAAACGTTGAATTTAAAAAAATATCTAAACAAGAAAGAAAAATAGAAAATAAGAGAGACATTAAAACGAGTTTTTGTTTGAGAGATTTTTAGTTCAGTTTTTTATTAATATTAAATTATAATGGAATATTAATATAAATTTTTAAGAAACGATGGAAACTGCTCTAAGAAAAAAATTGTTCAGTAAAAATGGAATATATTTTGCTGAGTTCTCCTTAATCATATGTGTTTCACTCATGTGGTTTTTGTAAAGACACGCATTCCGTTAAATAACCACCTAAAGCTACAATGCCGACATAAATCTATTGGCTTTAATGCTCAGTCCACAACACAAGTGTTTCACATAGTTCTTTTTTTTAATTTCAAAATTACTGATCAACAGAAAAATCTATATACAGAAGTGAAAAAATGAATTTTTCTGATGAACATTTTCATCTTTTCATTCCATGATTTTGCACCGGCTCGTATATTCAAACACTAAATGGCAGACGATAAAATTATGCAGGAATGGGTCAGAGACAAGAGACTACTTCCAATGGCCGTTCAATGGCTAACAACACGTTCAGAAATGGATGTATATACATTCCTCATCTCAGAACTCAACTTCCTCAACACTAGTAACAAGTGATAATGCTCATGGTGACTCAGATCCTCAGTGAGAAAAGATCGAAGCTGTCCATTTACTTCTATCGCACTATAGCCTGGTACTTTCTCCATGGCTCCACTTCTCATCAACTTCCTCACTTTAGCCACTTCCTCCCACTTTTTGGAAGTAGCAAAGAAGTTAGAAACCAGCGTTTGGATTCCGGTGCTATCCGGATTCAACTGAAGAATCTTATTAGCAGCGATGTCTCCAACTGATAGCTTCCTGTGATTGATGCATCCTGAGAGAAGAGCAACCCAGATGGGTAAAGCATTGTCTAGTTTCTGAGAGTTTATCATGTTAAGAGCTTCTTCCACTCTCCCTGAACGTGCGAGAAGATCGATCAAACAAACGTAGTGCTTTTCGCTCGGTTTGATATTATATTTGTTTATCATGGCGCTGAACCAATATTGGCCTTGTTCTACTAGACCTAAGTGGCTAAGAGCAGAGAGAAGGGATGCAAACGTGGCGTGGTCTGGTTCTATGTTTGACTCCATCATTTTGAGGAACATCGATACGACTTCTTGACCGTCTCCATGGATTCCGTAGCAAGATATCATTGTGTTCCAACAAACCAAGTCTTTCCTTCCTATCCGTTCAAAGATTTCTCTCGAACTTGAAAGAATGCCACATTTTGAATACATGTCCATCAAAGCAGTTGCGGTTACTCGATCAAGAACGTGCCTTTTCAACATGTAACAATGTATCGATTTGCCTGCCTTTAATGACCCGACTTGCGAACATGCTACAAGTACACCAACAAGAGTCACTAGATCCGGTTGAAACCCAAGGCTTTGCATATCTACTACTGCTTCAAAGGCTTTATTGGCTAGCCCATTTTGAGCAAATCCCGAGATCAACGAACCCCACGAGACTGCGGTTTTATACACCATCCTATTGAATAACTTGAAAGCAAGTTCTATAAACCCAACCTTTACATACATATCAACCAATGTGGTTTCAACTACAACTGTCATAGGAAGACCTGTTCTGATCAAATAACCATGTACAGAACGACCCATTTTTTTGATATCCAAGATCAGCAGAAGCTTGTAAGAGACCCAACATCACAACCCCATCCCTACCAAATCCTTCATTTTGCATTCCTCTGTAGAATTCAACTGCCTTCAACGACTTACCAGCTTGTGCAAACCCTGTCACCATTGTTGTCCAACAAATAAGATCCTTTTTCGACATCTTGCCAAAAAGAACCTCCGCTTCGTCAATTTTCCCGCATTTCATGTACAGATTCAATACAGATGAACAGACAAAGACATCATTTTTATACCCACATTCCACTGCTTTACTCCATACCATCTCTCCTTTCTCTACAACCATAGCATTTAAGCACGCCTTGATCGTCATAGTGAACGTTGAGCTATCTGGTTGAACACCTTCATCTATCATCTGATCATAAAGTCCCATAACCTCAACTGGGTTGTTTCCACGGGAATACACAACAACCATGGAGTTGTAAACAGAAACACTCCTCTGAGGCAATTGGTCGAACAACTTACGGGCGTGAGAGATCTCGCCGATTCGACCACAAGAAGCAACGAGATCTCGAGCAATGGAGCTTCCATGAAGTAAATCACCGGTAGTGATTACGAATCCGTGGATCTGAGTGATGTGACGCTTGTATTTAGTAGCTGATAGCAGAAATTTGAGGCGACTCGGACACAGAAGAGTCCGATGTAACATACAGAAAATTAAGTCAACGAATTGGTCTGAAGATTCCACAATGACACTGCTTTACTCCATACCATCAGACCAATGTGAACCAAAACGAAGTCAACGATTCTAGATACGAAAGTCTTGTCTCGTCTCGTGTTGGCTACGATGTTGTGTGGATTTTACAAATTTGCTGAATAACTTCTTTGAAAAGTCGAAAATAAATTGATTTAACAAACCAAAACGAACCGGGGCGGGTTAAGGTATTTACACCTACTACGAGAACCGAGTGGACAATGGTTAGAAAAGACCTCCCTATGGTTGGTACAAATGTAATTTTGGTGTTTCCCTCCATGTAGACGAGAATAGAATGTGTACAGGATGAATACGGTCCAATTTTTCAATTGAAATCTCGAACGAACAGCTTTTGAGACTCCACGTATGGCTTATACGTAATGCGAACGAGAATTTGTGTCACTGTGGAATGACTAAGGAACATGCTAGATCCTCACCTCAAGAAGCTGAGTGTAGTAGTATTGGATTGATTTTCGTAATGCATGGGAGCTTGGATGTCGGAAAGTAACATTCGAAGGCGATTGCAAGTTAGGTATTGAGGTGTTATGTAAGGAGCAAGTGAATGTCAAATTAGGACCATATATTGAAACAATTTTAGCTTTGAAGCTGAATTTTCGATGAAGTGTGTTTCAGATTTTGGAAATGTGAAGACAACATATATGAAGGAGAAGTAGAAATTGTTAGCCAAAGACTTCTGTCAATAGGTTTTATATACAAGCAGAAAACGATTTTTTGATAATCTTTTTGATATAAAATTCTTTATCTGGTCTTTAGATTTATTTATGTTTTATGAGAAACACCACGCAGCTCTAAAATATTTATTGGCGAAGAAAAAACGAAAATCTAGTTAAACTGGAATTATTATATTTGTTTTTGTCGACGATATAAAAGAGTCTACAACGTTTTGGATAAGCTAAATTAGTGGTACAATATCTACATGAATGATTTACAATATTTTTTAGGCTGGATCATAGTTTTTTTTCTTTTTCATTGTATTACGACAACTTTGTAAATTGCTTCTAAAATTTCAATCCCAATGATGTTAAAAAACAATTGTAGCTTTAAAGTTGAATTTCCATGATTTTTTTTCTTCTTTTTCTGAGGTTTTATTTTCGTTTTCAGTTATGTGGTCTAAGCTCAATTATGATATTAACTTTACAATATTATGTGTTTGTTGGAATTAGATGCTAGATTATTTTTACTTAATTAAGAAGAAAAAATACATGCATATATAATTATTCTCAACTGTGATATGAGTATGACCTCCCTTATAACTTACCTCTCCCTCCCTTCCTAAGAAATTTATATTTCTTATAACTAAAAAAGGAGATTTATTAATCTCCTAGACATATAGGATCGATCATCAACGTTATAAATTATTTCAATAACATTCTCTAGGAGGAGTTTGGTACTTAGAGCGATCGGTACAATAGTCATAGTTCATGTACTTGTTCCTCACATGTTCATACATTTTCTGTTCATATCTGCTTAACCTTTGATACTTTCTTGCATTCCACCAATAGTTTGAGGATCCACAAGCGGCAACGTTACTACTCCGACCATCTATGTTGCAGCCAGAGAGGCCTGAGAAGTCTTGGAAATGAGTAATGAAAGGAGAATATGACCAGTTAATCTTGGTCCGACCTCCATCAGTGGCCCAAGCGTCACCGTTCCAGAGACTAGCCTCTACTTGCATAGGCTTTGATGGATAGCTTACGCCATTTTCGTTTTTGTAGACTCTTATTGGGATGTTGTCCACGTAAAACCTATCAATCATCATACCATCATTTCATCTATCTTCTTGATAGTAATAAGAAGAAGGATTGTATTAGTGACGTACACAATTTGGTAAGGGTTCCAAAGAATGCCATAAGTATGATAGTGTTTGATTGGGTTGAACCAAAGCAAGAACCTTTCTTCTCTGTTTCCTTCTCCATTCGCAAACACATTTGTCTGCAACGTTATCGGTCTTCCATCGTTGTTCCCTAAGAACTCGAAGTCAATCTCATCGTGATTATTATCCTTCGAAGTCAACTGTCATTATGTTTACATATAGAGACAATTTATCAATCATTTTTGGATTAATCTAAGCATATGTAGTATATATATAATCAATCATACAAACTAACATAAAAAGCTGTGACGACGCCAGCAGAATTTCCTCCAGGCACTTTGATTCTCATTTGAAAAAGACCTGATCCGTAAATGTTCTTGGACTCGAATCCAGCACCTGTTTCACGTACGTAGAAGCCAAACCAGTGTCACTTAGTATTCTTGCCACTAAAACGTCACCAACAATGAACCATAACAATTTTGGTAGATGGTGAAACTTGATTTATAACATGAATTCTCTATCCACTCAGAAAGAAACCACTGGATCACACTCTCTTGTTTCTTGTCTTTGTGTTTTTAAACGAGGAAACAAAAAGATAGAAATACTAACCTGAAGACTGATCCATGTAGAGATCAACTTCTTTGCCAGAGTGGAGTGTTGAAATATGACCTTGACCCCATTTAACAACATAATTCTGACTGAAAGTAACATATTTTTCGATTCTTCTCCCTTCGAAAACCTTAGCATCGATCACTATGATCCATAACGCTACTGCAAAAACACCAAAGATTCTCATAAATATCATCTTGGTTTAGTTTGTTCTCTGAGGTACTATAGTGTTTGCACATAGACAAGCTGGTTTAATAAGTTGGAAAAAGTGGAAAGCATGAAAGATATGGAGACAAAGAGATTAGAGTCATATCAAATTCTCTATACATCTCCTACACGCCAATTCCTATTATCCCATGCTCATCACCATTCTCTCTTTCTTCTTTAAGTTGTAGTAAGCCATTTAATTACTCTCATCTACAATAGCTTATTATTATAGATGTTTGCATTGCATAGAGATGGCTAATGTTCGAAAAATCGCTATGCGATAGCTAGACGGTCAATAGGAGTCTAGTCCCTAAAACGATTAGTCAGAACTTAGTTGGGGCCTAGGCTTTAAAAATTATGCATAAAGAAAAACAAGAAAAAAGATCAAACAAACAGACACATGCAAATTGAATGTCAAATTTAAACGATTTAGATCACCATTTGAGGAGAATAGTTAGAATAATACAAAAACTTACACTAGATGACCATTTGAGGAGAACAATTAGAATAATACAAAAACTTACACTACGATATAATTAAATTAACCATAACTCTTTAAACCATGTTCCAATATTTTTTATTTTTAGTTTTTTATTTAAATTAATTTTTTCGCTTATTAAAATAAAGTTGTATTTAGAAAACTAAAAACTGATTAAAAATTCTAAACCGAATGATAAACCAAATTCTAAACCGAATGATAAACCAAATAGTAAACCGGAAATTAAGCGATTTGACCGATTTAACCAAAATAGATCGCATAAACCAAATTTCCGATTTATCTCACCGATTTGAGTAAAATCGTTTCGGAAGTGTATATTTGAGCGCTCAGATTTTAAAGCTTATATATTTGGCCGCGCCTAAACCAATTTTTGAACATTGGAGATGGCTGTACATATTAGATGTTAAAGCTTCAGATTAAATGCTCACTTCTCTAAATTAGTACCTAGATCATAAAAGTGATAGATAAGATGTTAAAAGCTTCAGATTAAATGGTTCACAATTTGGTATGATGGAATATTTCACTGCCCTGTCCAAATATTTTAGTAACACTAACTCGAGCAAAACGCTGAGACAAAAAAAAAGTTCAAAAAGAGTGTCATAAGTTAGATCTCTCGAGTTTACATATATATGCTCGTCCCCTCTATTAACCACCAACGGAGTAAATTGGTGACTTCCCAGCGGGTATTGTGTCCGCGGCACCAAATTGAATCCGCAGGGTTTCCGAGCATCAAAAATTTAGAAATTAAGCTGGCAACTGGAGCTTTTTGTTGTTCTTCCAGCTGCAAACATAAAACCAGAACAAACAGGTCAAAGGCAGAACTAGAGTTACGTAAATGCGTTAGGAAGAAGAGAAGAAGATGAGGTAATTGTAACCTTAGGAAATAATAATAGAAGAAGTCGGCATAGAGCAATGTCTGGACAAGCCCCGCAATCCATGCTGCATCATCATTATCACACAGTTCCAGTGGAAATGTCAGATCATACAAAGAATAATCAAGACAAATAGAAAAATGAGAGGGAGTGATGCATTGGGTTTTTTTCGGGGAACATGCTTTCTACAAGAGTCGTGTGGCAAAGAGGCTACAAATATGCATCTATCGAAATCCAAATGCTGACTTTGGTCGACCTTATTGGGTAAGGTACATTGAGCAATGAGAAGGGTCGTATAAATGACATCACATATAAAGTCAGAAGTGCAAAACTTGACAAAAACTAATCGAGTTAGCATGAAATACAAACAGATGCTTGTGGGCTCCATTATGCTGCATGTAAAATAGTGAAAAAAGGTTAAGGGAGAGAGTCATACTTATCCAATGAACAAAGTGTGGCTCAGTGAAGTAACGGTAGATCCAGTTGAGGATGTATAATCCCCTGTACCCCCTGCAAGAAGAAAGTAATATTAGTATTTCAGACAAAGTATGAAACTTAGAGGATAGCTGAATTTGAAGACATGGAGCAGTAAACATTGTAACTAGGATAGGCTGTTATTCAACAAAAGACAGATAGCATTGAGATACTCCGACATGAATAGGGATAAAATATTCAAACTGATTCAGTCAAGAGAATTTGAGGAAGAAGCAACAACACTAGTGAGGTTATGAAATGAAATCATACCCAAGGAGAAATATGTATTGCCCGGTCAAGTTGTCGATATTTCTAGTCCTTTGCAGCAAGACAAGCTGAGGCAATATAGCTACAGCCTCCAAGTACAATGAAAACGTCCACAGTACCTGATATTGTAAAGCAGATACGAATTACACTAATAAGAAATCATCCTATCAAACAAAAGGGTTGCCGTTTTTATTTTATGAGAAGACAAACCTCAAGAAAGGTAAACTTTTCGTGTATGAGAAGAGCCAATAGTAGGCATGGGAGCACAAGGAACCAATGGCGAAACGTATCTTGCTCCCTGTCGTAAGTCCTTCGGACGGCCTTATGATACCTAATGTACCAAACGATCGAAAAGGAGCTTCCTAAGAACACCAGCTTCATAAAGGTGTTATAGACAGACACGAAGCTCGTGAAAATATCCAAATAACGCGTTGCGAAGACAATGGCATAGAGTTCTTGAGTCTTCAATGAGACACCTGCATATATGAAACACAAATTGAAATTCTCATAAAAGCGACGGATAGAAATTAGACACCAGAACATGAAACTTAAGGACATAGAAATAATGATTGTGACCCAATCAATTCGATAATCAAAACCATTCAATTCCATGAGATCCATTGTTGAAACATTCACCTAAATCGTAAGAGGAATTAAACTCGGCGACCAAATTACTATCGAAACTCGAATTAGATCCGTAAATGTCTATAATCGAACTAACACAGATGGTCAACGTCAATTTTCAAGAGGCAATAGTCGAAGAAACATCGAGAAATAGAGGTGAAATGTACATACCGGCGCAGGATTTGATGGTGTGGATCTTGAGAAGCAAGACGAGAACACTGGCCAGGTGAGTCATATCACCTGCTAATCTGAAAATGTTCATCTTCTTCGAGCGAGGCTAAATTCTATCCTCTCCTTCTTTCAACGTCTCCGTTTTCTGAAATGACGAAGAAAGATCTCTAGGGTTTAATGAAGCTCCCTGCTTCTTATCGTCTTCTTTCTCTTCTCTACACCACACTATGGGTCCTTGCTAGATCTCTTTGGTGGCGTTTCCACGAATTTCTCCTGTGTTTTGTTTTTGCCTTTTTCCTCAGAAAACAAATGGAAAGAAAATGAAAGCCCAGGACTTCACGTTGTGGGCCTAGTTTTGGGTAACAAAATCTTATTACCAAACCGGACCCTTACCCGGATGTTATCTGTTTGATACAAAACCGGTGTGCTGTCATTCATAATGGCTCTTTAAACACGATTCCGCAATTGTGTTGGTGTGACCATTTTTCATCACATTTAAAACACTTCCGCAATTGTGTTGGCGTGACCATTTTTCATCACATTTAAAACATAATCTCAGTCTCCTTTTTTTTTTGTAATCTGTGCTTTCGACAATTTGATTTGCTATCTCGGGAATTGTGGAGGTGGTTTGTAAGAACTGTTATATGGCTGTTGAGATTTAACTGACCAACCTGTACACTACAAGAAAACAGATAATTAGCAACGAAAATTAACAACGAATCTGAATCGTTGCTAACTAGCAACTCCTTTACAACCAAGTTAAGACGAAAATAAAAATCGTTGCTAATTCAACGTAAATGGGAAACGAAAATAAGTCGTCGCGAATTCGACTCTAATTGCAACGAATTTCCAACCCAGTTATTACTCTAGCATAATTCGTCCTAATTTCGATGATAACTAACATCGAATTTACGACTAACGGTTTTCGATTGTATTTAACAACGAATTACAAACGACTCCGTACAAATTAAAAAAATTTAGTATACATGAACAAAAATTAACTTTCCATGCCCAGAATTACATACAATCGAAAACCGTTTAGCAACAATTTCGTCGATAATGCCTTGCTAAAATTGTCGTTGCTATTTCGTTGCTAAATTAAGAACCAATTAGCAACGATTTTAGTCGCTAATACCTTGGTATATTTATATTGATATTTTTGATTTCCCACGCGGAGTTTGCTAAATTTTTCTATCGTAATCGAATTTTTTGAAATTTGTTCACAGTCGTCGCTAATACGCTGCTAAAGTAGTGGTTGCTATTTCGTTGCTAAATTAACAACCAATTAGCAACAATTTTAGTCGCTAATACGTTGATAAATTTATTTTGATATTTTTGATTTCTCACGCGGGGGAAGTTAATTTTTGTTTTTGTAATCTGAATCTTTTGAAATTTTCAAAAGCGTCGGTAATCTGTTGCTATCACTGTCGTTGCTAATCAGTTGATAGTTAACAACCAATTAACAACGATTTGGTCCCAAATTCGTGGTAAAATGTGTCGTTGTTAAGTAGTAGCAAGTTAGCAACGGATTGACGACCACAGCTTAACAACCAATTAGAGACGATATGATCGCTACTACCTTGCTAAAAAAATCGTTGCAAAGTGGTTGTTACTTAACAACCAATTAGGGATGATTTTGTTCTTAATGGGTAGCAAAATAATCGTCGCTAATAAGTAGTTATTTACCAACCACTTAGCAACGATTGGTCTTAAATAATTAAGACAACTTCATCTCCTTCTTCTTCACTCACGATCTCTCTTCCTCTTCTCCTTCCCCTTTTCTCTCCTCTCTTCTTCTTCCCTCTTCCTCGCCACCGCCGGTTCTTCCTTCTCCTTTGCCGCCGCCGGTTCTTCATTCTCCTTCGCCGCTGCCGGTTCTTCCTTCTCACCCGCCGCCGCCGCCGTTCTTCCTCTCCCTCTTCCTTCTCCCTCGCCGCCATTCTTCCTTCTCCCTCGCCGCTGTTCTTCCTTCTCCCTCACTGCCGTTGCTTTCCTCTCCTCGCTGCCATTCTTCCTTCTCCCTCGCCGCCGTTCCTTTCCTCTCCTCACCGCTGTTCTTCGTCTCCGCCGGTAAGCACTGTAAGTATTCATAATTTTTGAGTTTTTAATTTAGATTAGGTTGGAATTTAGATTGGATTAGGTTGTTAATATGGGTTCCTTCATGTCCTCGTTAGATTAGGTTGTGAATTTTGATTGGTTATTTTTATTAAGTTGGAATTTAGATTTGGTTTGTAATTAAGATTAGGGAAATAATTGAGATTGTACATTAGGATTATAATGTATGTAGTTTATTTTAACAAGATTTGATTGATAATGTTGATGCAAAATCGTTTTAATTTAGAATTCAAAGTTTTTTTTTGTATTTGGATGCAAATTCAACACTAGGTTTTTTTAAATGTTGTATTTCATAAATTTATTTATTTTCAAAACTTATTTTATAAATTTAGTTATTGTAAATTGATTGTGGTTTTTTATTTAAACGAATTTTAATGTCTTTTTATATGTATTGGGCAATTTAGCTAATTTATTTATTATTTTTTGTAGATGAGTTCTCAAAAACTGCACTACTGGAAAATGTTTATCATACAGAGCGACCCAATTCGAGGGGAGACGAGCGGACAGAGCGACCCAATTCACCGGAGAGCTTTCGACCAATCTAAATGAAGAACCTTTACCATCTTTCGATACAGATTTTTTTGTAAAATAATTTATTTTGTTTTTTGGATATTATAATTTTATAAAAAAAATTAAATTTGAAATTTCATTAGCTTTTAAATTATAAACTTTTATTGCATTATTTTAAATTTAAAAGGTATCTAATTATTATATATTTTTTAATATGCTTAGCAACAATTTTACAATGAATCATTTAGCAACGATTTTGCAACTCATCCTGTAGCAACGATTTTGCAACTCACCGTTTAGCAACGATTTTACAACGTATCATTTAGCAACGATTTTGCAACGCATTGGTTTGCATCGAATTAGCAACGATTGGTGTGTTCCGTTGTTAATCGGTTGGAAATTAGCGACGATTTCCCCACGAAGATTTATCATCGAGTTTGCGACGAATTCAAACTCGTCGCACATTACAGACGATTTACCATCGATTTTTCATTAACGACGATCAGTTAACAACGATTCGTGTTTTGTCGTTAACTAGTTGGGAAAGCTATTTAGCAACGATTTGGCATCGAATACGGCGGTTGTAAAACTTATGTTTTCTTGTAGTGGTAGCTGGAATCTGACTGGAGTAAGATTTTGTCGATAAAGGTTTAGTCATCTGTTTCCCTTCACTCTGTCTCTCCCGACACACAACTCTATACAACGAGCTCGATTCCATCTGATAAGCCGTTGAAATCATTTCTGGCAGATCACTTGGCTTACACATGTTGACTACTTCCCTCATTTCAGGCAGTAATCCATTCATGAAAATCCCATCTAGTTGTCTATATGTGAGTCCCGAAACCTGTGTAGACAAATCTTCGAAAGTGTGAATGTATTCGGCAATTGAACCCGTTTGTTTTACCGCGAAAAATGGTTGGCTTGGATTCCGCAACTTTTCCCTGCTAAAGCGCGCGAGTAAACGGTCTTTGAAATCAAGCCAATTTACAAACGGATGTCTATGAGTTTCACTGTTAAACCAGCTCAGAACATCCCCTGTCAAGCTCACAGACACCACTTCAAGCTTCGAAAACTCATCATAACCCCCAATCCTGAAAAAACGTTCAGCCATGGCAATCCAACCATACGCATCTATACCATCAAAAATTGGAAGCTCAACTCGTTTTAACATAATTTCCCGCCTACTTAACAGACAATTCCGATTACGTTGGTCATCGATCCTAAAATTACGGCCTTGTTCTGAGTCAGAATCGCGTACCTGGGGATGATGCATCGCCGTCGGCTGCGCAACGTCAACTCGATCTTCGTTGACCGTGGAATGCTTTTGCATAAACTCGTACAGCATCGCGAATTTGGATTCGATCTTTTCCTCCAAGTTCTCGAATATAGTACGCGACTGTTTCTCGAGTTCCACCTGCGACGTGATTGTCGTCATCAATGTTTTCGCTAAAGAATCGAGTGTTACTGGTGCATTGGCACGAAGCTCTCCCGCTTGTGTCTGGCTTTTCTGGAGCTGGCTTGAGCTCGCCATCGACGTTAACCACTGCGATCATTCATTCCTCCACGCTCACCGCACCAATTTGTTATGAACTCCCAATTTTATTGATCACCAACGAGATTACAAGCCCAAGTCTGTAGACTTGAAAGCTAAATCCACCAGCTCTCACACTCTGAGAGACTAGCCTGCAACAACCAAAAACTTCTGTAACAAACTCTTATCTAATGGGTTCTCGTTATATACTCGAGGCCCATTCACAAAAGAATTAAACCTATTAAACAAAAGAATATTATGTGGTAACTGGAATAATGTTGTTTTCAGGATGTGGACATTGCCATAATTCTGTATTGGTTTTTTAAGAATCTTCTAAAATATTTTTTATTTATGATAGACATATTAGACTTTATCCAATAGAAATTTACGAATAAAACTATACCCACCAAATAGAAAGAAATCTTTATTAAACATAAAATATGTTTCGAGTAAATTCTGAAATCAGTATTTTATATTACTTCATTAAATAACTGATATTTTAAAAAATAAGAATAATTCTTTTAACTATAAATATTTATGTAATAAATAAGGTTACATCTATAATTCTTTTATTTATGTCTATAACCTTGAATTCCAAATTCATTTGCAAATTTAATAGTTCAGACAACCATTAAAGTTCAGGTTTGATTGTTCACAAAATTTCTAAACCAAATTCCTTTGCAGATAAATATTTTGCTCATCTAAGATAGTTCCGGTGATCAATAATACTTTCGTATCTATCAATCCCTTAGATCTAGATTCCATGTGATCAAGCTAGAACTAGTCTTAAATGTAATCCATATGAAAAACTCTAATGATAACCCTAACAAATTCAATTCCAATTTAACAATTCATTCTCTACCTTTGAATTAACCATAATCCTAACAAGCAAATTACTCAGACATGGTGATTGGAACAAACACTATGAAATAAGAAGTATGCAATTAAGAAATTGAAACAAAGATACAAAGGGGTTCAAATTCTTCTCTCGGTAAGAACAATGTTTGGAATCATCTCTCCAAAAGCTCTCTAGATTTCAATCTCTCTAAAATTTGATAAAATAAAACTTAGATCTAAACAATGACCAAAATACAAATAAATAGGTCAAAAACACGGAGGGGCTATTTTGCAAATAATGAACTTCTGGGGCCAAAGTGTAATTTTTGGGAATCTTTTAATGATGGTCTCGTGTAAGGTGTCAACCGACACCAAGAGGTGGTGTCGACCGACTCCAGGTCCAAAGTCGGTCAATGATCTGATATTTCAAGCAAAGCCTTTGCTTGACTCCAAAATGGTCCAATATCTCCAAATAAGCTCTAAACGCACCTAAACCTGTAAAGACTCGAAAAGACACGAAAATACCAAAAAGACTCTAGATAAAAGACTTATATCACGGTTAAAAATTTGGAAAAATCATGATATATCAACGGTTAGAAAGTTTAAAGTGAGATATATCTCATAAGTAATGATAACAAGCTCACTAAATAAATAGCTTAAACTTAAGAACATAGTTATCATGGTTATACTTTTTATCTATATTGTTTTCTAAACAAATCATTAAACTTAAGAACATAATTATCATAAGTCATGGATGGTATTAAAAGTTTTGAAAGCTTAAGGTTTATGAAGAAAAGAGTGAAGATACAATAAGAAAACGGTGTTAGCAAAAAGAAGGAGCCATGATTTAGATTAATAAGAGGTTGGCTTTCACCAAAAAATTAATAAGAATTGAATATTTAGTGTACTCAAATAAAAGCTGATGTTTAATTAGACTGAAATTAAACAATTGATCATTTAATTAGCCAAAAACCCAATTAAATTGATCAACACTTCTTTCAAGTTTGTAGCATAATCTCCTATGTAATAAATACTTCCTATGTTTTATTATAAATAATGTGTAATGTTTTTGCATACATATTAGGGAATCATATCAGTAGACTAGACTGTAATATGACGGTTCTCTTGGTCTTCTTTCCAATAGATAATCAATCTCCTTGTATAAGTCAAAGTCTCTTAGGGTTTACTGATTTTGGTGGTTAGTTGTGTAGGTCCGATAGTCAGTTTTTGGTAGTCTCTTTCAGGTGTCTAGCCATGGAAGGACAGCAATTGAGAAGGCTCAAGCCAAGCTAAAGGCTTTCACATTAAGACTTCTTCATCTTATGTAATTTTCTTTTTTGAACATAACAAAGATACTTGTTTCAACAGGCAACAGGTAGAGTTGTTAACCAGTGAAGCTCTTAGTTAGGTGATTGTCGTTAACCATAAGTGTAGTCGGAGGATTGTTCACGTCTAGCCCGACCACTTATTGTTTCAGGTCCAAACACATCACTGACAACAAAATTAATTATAATATTTATGGTTCAACCATAAATATTTTTTTAGTTTCCGCCAACTCCTTCCTTTTAATTTGATTGCCATATTTTTTACATGTAAAAATAAAAAAAGTTTGGTAAAGTTTTTCATTAAAATCATATATGTATATAAAATGTAACTTTTGGTTTACATGGATAATGATGATTAATGGTAATAGTTTGATCTAATTTTTTCTCCACGTAACAGATAGAGAAAGGGTTACACTTCTTCCATGGAGTGTTGCAGAGAACAAAAGAACTTCAATTCTCATCAACAAGACATTGCAAGATACAAGAACACAACCTAAAAATATGATAAATTAAAATAAATAAAAGATATTTAAAAAAAAAAGACTAAAAGAGATCAAGAATTTCTAAAATGGAGGTGTTGCAGAGAGGACAGTTTCCTCTTTGTACCCAAAGCTCTCTCGAACATAACCTGCAAAACGTATGACCACACGGAATAAACGCCGCTCCTTTGCTTCTTACCATACAAACACAACAACTTATCTCCCCCGCCGCCGCCGTCGTCTCCTCCGCCGCTCCTCCGCCGCAGCTAACTCTTTCCTCTTCCTCTCCCTCTTCCTCTGTTCCTACAAAACTCATTTGTCCTTCGTTCTCCTCTAACAACTCCATCAAAGACATCCTCGCCGGCTGAATTTCCATCGTCACCGGCTGCGTTTCCTCTTCCCTCGCTGATAACGCTCTCTCCTCCGCCAACACAGCTCCTAACCGTAACCTTCCCTCCGCCGTTGCTCCGCCGTTGGAACCAGACTCCGGAGATGAGTGTCCTCCTGCGTTTCTTGAGTTGGAGAGGAGGAAACCGAGTCGGTGGTTATCGTTATCCCGGTTAAGGATAGGCGTATTCAAACTCGGGATAGAGTTCGACGAGATCCAAACAGTGGCGTTGCGTTTGAGCCGGAGCTTCTCACGAAGACTTTTCCAAGCGGTCTTATCTCGGTGGCTATGGTCGTGTCGGTGCTCTCTCTGCATTACATCGAGAAGTGTCCGATTCGATTGGTTCCTCGACGGCGGCGTAATTTGCGGTGGCTGCGGCGAGGTTACGTTTTTGTCAGCCATTAGAATAGCTTCTAGAGTCAATCCCGTTAGTGAGCTCCGGCTTGTCTCTACCGTCGACATACGATCTAATAACGTTACTCTTAACCTATCACCACCGTTCATTTGAATCATCTTTTACAGATTTTAGAGCATAGCTACTAATGCGAATGCGAAACTGAAAAAAAAACAAAAATTGTGGTTAAAAACAAAATCGAAGATTTTCTCGGGAAAATCAAGAAGTGAATTAAACTTAGTTTCTCAGCTTCCCTAACTCAGATTTCTAGGAAATTGAAATAGAGGCTAAAGAATCAGTTTTATCCCCATCTATAAACCTCAAATTTTCCCGAGAAAATAATTGAAAAATTATTCAAAAATTTCCCGAGAAAGTTTTAATTTTTCAGCGGAAAAATCATTCAAAAACTGAAAACCCGCCACCAAAAAAAAAGTTTCTGACCTTTTAATCCAGACTCATTTTACTATCCTCAGCTTCAAAGAAAACCATAGATTTTCCCGAGAAAATATCCAGAGTTTCTCACAGTAAACAGATCAAACACTTTGGCTTCCTGTTTGCAGCAGAATCCGAAATCCAAGAGCAGATCTGTAATAAATAGAATATACACTTTTAAATTATAAAGATTCTGGCAAAACAGAGAGAGAAATTCTGATTCTTACTATTTTAAAGAAATCAATGTCAGACAATAATCATAATATTTCACGGTAAGAATATATAAAAATCTACACTTTACATAATTTGATTGATATCTTTGAAGTTGAACTCTTTCTTCTCGCTTTCTCTTTATGTGAAAGAAAGAGATATGATATGTATATAAAAAGTGTGTACGAGCCCACGAAGATGCCCACGATTGGTGGTAACGGGTAAGCGTTATTTACTACAGTAATCAGTTTTATGAAATTACTAGTTTACCCATGCATTTATGTGCCTTTATTGATCAATTCTTTTGACTTTAAGTGTTACTTTCTTGTGGGCCATAAAGGGTAAATATGAGATAAAATTCTTACAGCTTTGGCTTAGGACAGAACTGAAACTAAAGACGGAGAGTCGTTTGTTTTTGTCTTTGAGTTTCTTTGTGGAAACGGGAAAAATTGTTAACCACATGACAAATTGCACTTGATTCTTGTCTTTTTTTTGTTTCAATAACTAGTACTTTCCACTGAAATCATTATCTACGCTCAAGTTTACAATATGTTTTGGTGTTTTTTTTACATGATTTAACTGATATATAGCATAATTATTCATTTTAAATATTGAGACGAAAAGTAATATATAAAAGTCATAAATAATGATGGACATGGAACATATATTATGTATTTTAGTATTATTCGTAATTCGAAATTTGAAATGATTTTTCTGATTTTTATCTATTATGTTTGGATCATCAAATTTTGTATTCGTATCTGTTACGAAATTAACTGGATATTTGGCTTTTAGTCAACTATCTTATTTGTTTTGTAAAAAATTATACAAATTTAAAAACATATAATTTTTAAAACAACTAACCTAAAATAGCAATATTTTATAATAAAAAAATTGTCCATTAAATTTGATAAAACTTAATATTTAAATATTAAATTTGATGAATATAAATTCATAAAATTGATATGTAAATTGGGGAGAGAGGGGATTTGTGAAGGATGATGCGTGTTAAATTTAACAAAAAAAATCAAAATCAAAATCAAAATCTGAAACAGTTTGGTACATAAGTTAGACCCGACTAGTAAGAAAACTCAAATGATCAAGTCGAATTGGGCTGGAGTGGTCCATTTTTAGATTTCTTGTAACCATGACAAATTGACAGTGCTTTCAAAATCTCTAACATTGAATAGAGGATAGTCACCAAACAATAACTACCACCAACAACTTGGGTTAGGTTTTAACCTTTTTTTGAACCCTAACTAATCCACTAATGAAATAATTATGCTCTGCATATTTTCCCAATTATAAAACTTAAAATATTACTTAGTTAAAGTTTTGTTCCCCATTTCAGAAAAAATATGTTATTGTAAGAAGGGAAATAATGAGGAGGGTACATCGTTTGTTGAAAACATTTAAGGGCCCAACACATGGAAGACCATCATGTTGGTTCAAGATTCATAGCCATGATTTTAGTTTTGATTGCCACCATTATGAGAATTAACATTCTTTAAAACATTTTTCTATCCAAGTAACCATCTTTTTCAATTTTATCTAACATTTGGAACTTTTCTATTCCGAATGAACAAAATATCTTCTTCTTTTTTTAATTGAAAACTAAATATCATTATTTATATTTTAGCTAAATACCTTTAAAATGACTATGATTGTCTATGCTAAAGTACCCAATACAACAAAATATGGATTCAAGTGTGGGATATATGACATTCGTTTAGGCAAATTTTACAAGTTCATATTCAAAATTTTTTACTGATTAGCATGATAAAATATATTTGATTGATAAAATTAGTTTTCATCGTCACCGTCTGAAATTTGAATGAAATAAAACTAAAATCATTACTAAACGATCTAATTTATGTTGGGACATCAGTTGTTGAATAATATAATTTTTAAGAAAATTGTGTTACTTGAAAAGTCTGCTCTATCATTGAATTTTTAAATAGCGACAAAAATATATTTTAGGATTATTTAGAGCATTTCTAACCTATCCTCTAAATCTTAACAATTCAAATTTTGAAGTTTTGAATATAATTTGAAGTTTCACTATACATTTACTTTTTTCTTATATTTGATTCCTTATAATTATATATCACATAAATAATTTTAATAATTTTTTATTTATTTTAGTCCATAGAATTGTATATTTCATAAGTAAGATATATTCTTATAAATTTAATTTTCACACATAAAACTAAATAAACATCTTTTAAAGATAAAATTTAAAATATGGTAATATAAAAGAAATATTACATGGGAAAAAATATAATATTTTTTTGAAGTTTAATTTAAAGTTTTACCATTAGAATATAACACCTTGAAACTTTAATATGAAGTTGGACAAACTTCAAAAATGAAATAAGGATTGAATTTACCTCAGTTTATTTTACGTGTCTTTCAATGCTTCAAAATGTCTTATTTTATAGCCAATATCAAACTATATATTTCTCTAGGATTAAGATTTGACGTAGCATCATCCAAAGTATACTTCATTCAAAATTCTAGATTCTTGATAGCACTAAATCCCTTAATCTCTTTGAATTATAATTTTCTTATAATAGCAACTCTTATGTCTTTAAATTAGACTTTTCTGTCCAAACCAAATGGTTGCGTTATCTGTAAATGCCCTTCTCGTTAGTAAAAAAACACATATGGTCTTGTTAATACTTAAAAAAAATCCGTAAAACTACAAATACCTATATGGCAGTTATAAAGATCCTTCCGACAATACCTTTTATAATGATGTTAAAGAACTTATTTTACTCAACAATACTTGTATAAAGGATGATCTATACACCAATAATTATTCAGAAAAATATATAAATTTTTTGAATACATATATAAATGAATATTTATGGAACTGCATTTCGTCTATTGAATAACTAAGAAATTACTGCTTTCAAGGTCTTGATTTCAATCTCCAGACAACGTAATTTGTGAATCTAGGTAATATTACCTATTAATAAAAGAGATCCAACGTTTCATTAGTGTGTAAATGGTGACGAATGAGAAAAATAAACTAAAAGATAATGATTAGAAAAATGATGAGTGGAGTTGGACTCTTTTTACACGCATTGGTGTTTTGTTCTTTTTTCAGGAGTATAATTATAATGGAACTAAATATGTTTTTTTTCTAGTTATTTTTGAGAGTTGAAATTTTGAATTAAGAAAATTTCATCATAAGTAGTAGATTTTTAGAAAAATCTGAAAGAATTGATCATTTTTTTCTCTAATGTGTTAGACGAATTACTTAGGAGCATTTGTGTAAGACAAAATATTTTCTTTATTTTGTTGTTCTCCTATACTGATTCCAGAGGTTCATTGGTTTGATCTTACAAAGGCTAGAACAACTTGATGAGTGTGATGAATAAGAATAGTCATGGGCATTCGGTTTGAAGCTACAAAACTGATCGACGGTATTTCAAAATATTTTCGGTTGTCCGTTTGGTTCAGTTCAACATTTCTAAACCGATCTGATTTTTCAGTTTGTGTGAAACCCAATGATTTTTCCTTTTCCACCCTCGTTCTTCTTCTTCTTCGATTTCAAAAAGAGATATTTTCACCGTCGTTCCATCATCATTTTCACTGTCTGCACCATTCATTGTCGAATTATCACGGTCTAACCACTACCGCTGAGTTTTTTTTTTAGTGAGCATATAATACAACATTTGCTTGTGTGTTTTTCTAGTTGATACATCATTTATTGGGTTGTTTAACTGGCTTTTTTTTAATGTTGATCAGCCCAACTAATCAAAAGTGGTCCATTAAATTAAATTCAGAAAACTGATTCATGATAACAAAAACAGAAATTGCACTTGAGCCAATAAACTGACCAAAAAATTTAATTTATTTTCGATTAAATGTTTTAGCAGGTAACCGAACCAAATAAACCGACCCGAACCAAATATTTATTCGGTTCAATTCGGTGATATTTTGGCTAATCCCAATAAACCAAAAAACCGAATAAACCGACCCGTATAAACCCAAATTAAATTAATGCCATTAAGCAAGACCATATTCAACATATCTTCCTCATAACTTTTGGTTACGTGGCAATCTTAAGTAATCAGACAAATTTTAATAATTTGAAGTACTCAATCCCCGATCATAGCAATGTGATGTCAACTCAATAATTGAGTGATGTAAAAAAAAAACAAACAGTTATTGAGTGATAAAGTTAGCAAGTCATTACATGCAAGTGTTATGACAACGAGAGGCCCAAAAGAGGACCAAACAATAAAAGGGGCCTTATTTTGTCTCCGCTAAGGCAAAAAATAGCCCAGGCCCATAATTTGTACTCGAAGAGAGAGAGAGAGTCGCATTGCGTCGAGGAGAGAGAGAGACCGAAAAAAAACATCACCGAGAACTAAATTTTTTTTCTTTCTCCCGAGAGGGAAACCAAAATTGAAAAGAAGAAATTGCTGAATTAGGAACCTCGCGAAGAAGAAATTCATGGATTCCATGTAGTAGGAGCCTTCTTGTTTCCCTCCGAAATTGGTTTTCGTCTTTGATTTGAAGCTTAAAGAGAGGGTTTGTTTGTTCATTCTTCCGGAAACCCTAGGAGAGAGAAGCTAATTTTAGATTGGTGATTGCCCGAGTTCTGTGCCCTAGCGTTGCGTTCGCTTTGTTTCTACGTCAAATTCTGGTAGTTTAGCTTGCTTCTCTTCTCCTTCACTCTTCCTCTGAAACCCTAAAGTCCAGTTTTGCTGGAGTTTCTGTGATTTTTTGAACATTTCTGGTGTGTTTTAACGTTGAGTCTTCGCGGGTTGATATTGCCAGTGCTTCTCATTCTGATATTCTGATTAGGGAATGTTGACTGAGTTGGCTTTGTAATTCTTTGCTCCTTCCTGCTCGTTTAGCTTCTGAATGTGAAACACTTTATGGAAGAGTTCGTGGGCACGTCATTAAGTAGCTTAGCTGATCATTTCAAATTTTCTAACTTTGGTTCCTCGTAATCGTTGTTAGTGCTGGGGATTGTGTTTTTGTTCGACTTAAGCTTCCAGAACGACTCATTCTTTAGGCAACATTTCATTGCTTACCACTGAGCCTGACTTTAAATTTAACAGGCGTAAATGATCTTCGTTATGCTGGATTGCGTAGTTCTAGCGCTTGATGTGTTATGCTGCTTCTCTGCATCTGATCTTCTCGATGATCAGAATGGGAGTGGTTTTAGATATAGTTATGCACTGTCAAATACTAGAATTTGGGGAGTTGTCCTCCTTTAGGTAGTGGCTTGAGCATATGACTGATTTTTGTTTTACTCTTGACATTTACTGAGCAAATGTATCTTCAAATCTGCTAAGCTACTGTATAATTTGTAATCATATGGTACTGCCATGACTTCCTGTGGAAAATTTGTATATCCTCTGCTATGTAAATCATGAGAAGATACATGCACATATGTTTAGCGTTGTTATTTGCAGGTCAACATTTATTCGTTGCTGATTCTATTAACTGCAGTATGGTCATTTGGAATGTTATAAATACTGAAAACGTCTTTATATATTTTCCAGTTAGAACTCGAATCAATGGGACATCAAAGGTGGTGATGCATGGAAGCGTTTCGGGATATCTTCTAGTAAATGCTGAGGTTGATTCCATGGGAGGAGTTATCGACAGTGGAGGTGGTATTGGTGTCAAAACGTCTCCGCGCCGAACAGCAATTGAGAAGGCTCAAGCGGAGCTAAGGTATTTCAAATTGAGACTTCTTCATCTCCTGCAATGTGTATAAACACTATCTCTACAACTGTCAATCACTTTCAGTGTGTAACAAAGATGCTTGTTCCAACAGGCAAGAGTATGATGTCCGTGAGGAAAGGAGGAGAGAATTAGAGTTTCTGGAGAAAGTATTAATACTATTTGCTATTTCTCCGTTCTCTTTCCTTTTTAAAACTTATTATGACAAGCCTGTACTCTTATATCTGCTTCAGGGAGGTAATCCCTTGGATTTCAAGTTTGGTATTGCAACTTCACATAGCGTCCAATCTACATCACTCCCAGATCAGCAAGCAGAGCATTTTGTAAACAGGTACATTTGTGCTTGTTGTAGTTTCCCATTAAATTTCATGGATTTACTCATCATTTCTTACCTATAACACCCACAGTGAAGTCAAGGATAGTTTTGCTCTGACTGCCTCACCACATGGAGACTCTGTGGAGAGTAGTGGTAGACCTGGAGTTCCTACAATTTCTGAACCCAATACAGCGGATAATCTTTTACTGTTTGATTCTGAAAATAAGTCAGTTGAAGGAGAAAACAGTTTGAGATATCCTAATAGGCGAAACAGAATGTCCGAGTCTGAACGGTCTTCCAAAGCGAACACCAACCAGAATACCAAAGAAACAGAAGATTCTGCAATCTTTCGCCCATATGCTCGTAGGAACAGATCAAAAATAAATCGGGATCCAGCACGGTCAAGTTCTACGGATTTAGTTCAGAATCGTGGTGGTCTTGCAACATCTATCTCTATTCGCAGAGGATCAGTGGATGAAAAGGGTTGTATTCCGGAAGCAGATAATGAAAAGGATAGGCATACAACCTCTGTATCTTGTCCAGTATTTGCAAATTCAAATGGTACTATTGTTCCAAAAAATGTAGCTCGCAGCAATCCGCTAAATACTAAGGTGGATGGTGGACCTGTTATACGAGAGAGTGCTGCTGGATCCAATAGTAGTCTATTGAAAGATGAAGCAGACATTACATATAGAAAAAGCTCTGCAGAGTTGCCTTTTGAAGAACCTTGCCTGGCTGGGGAGAAGGCACAACTACTTTTGACTAGTACACAGCTTGGTTCTCCCAAAGCTGCAATAATAGCTGGGCAGGAAAGTAATTCTACTCAATTGAATGGCGTAAGAGATTCTACGGGTAAGAAAGAAAGTTTAACAGATAGAGGAGCTGCAGGGACAAAAGGGTTAGATTCAGACTCTTCTCCTGCTAACAACTTAGAAGTAGATATAGATACTGAAAGAGATCTTTCTAGAGTGGACAATGTCGACTCAGATGAAATCTCTATGCAGAAGGCTTCAAGAGTAGAGGGGTTGTCGAATCAAACTGTTGGTGAACTGACAGAAACCAAGATCGAGGAGGAGACAGATAGATCTACCACCATTATTAGTGAATGCAGTCCTGCTCGTGGAATGCAGATGAATTCGGTTAAAATTGAAAATCAAAGTTACAGAAATATACCTGAGCTGCGAAATGAAGAGAAATGTTCTGACATTGAAAAAAACCTTCAAGATGGATTGGTTGTACCCGAAAATGACAGGAAAGTTAGTTGTGTTTTAGCTGACAATCCTACTAGCTCTTTGCACCCTGGAATACCTCAGATATCTGTAGACGCAAGTTCCTGCATGGTTGGTGATAGTGTAGTGTCTGGAATTGACGTTAAAGCATTAAAACATCAGCCTAGCTCAGATGATGGCTCGAAAGTGTTAGATACTGTGAAGGAAGACTCTATCCTTGAGGAGGCACGGGTTATACAGGTTTTCTTTTTCAACTTGGCTTGATGATCGTACGCTGTTGAGCTTTCGAGTAACTTACATACCTATTAATCTTCTTATGTGTGACATAATACATTAACAGGCAAAGAGAAAAAGAATTGCCGAGTTATCTTGTGGTACTGCACCAGTGGAGGTTCGTGAGAAATGTCAATGGGATTTTGTCCTCGAAGAAATGACATGGCTGGCAAATGATTTTGTGCAGGTCTGGTCTAGTTGAATCAGCTTTCTCATTTAAATTCTACATATCTGCACGGAAATTGCTGTGGATTGTTATTCTGTTATTTCCAATAGCATCTGGACGTTCCTCTGCCTAAATGAGCTTGTCCACTTTTATGTTGCTGGAACAGTTCTCATTGAGTATTCAGATTGCATGTTGTTTATTCTCACCTTTTTCTTTCGTCTTCTAGGAGCGTCTTTGGAAGATGACTGCTGCTGCACAAATTTGCCACCGAGTTGCTTTGAGTTCTCAATTGAGATTTGAGAAACAAATTCAGCACAGAAAGCTGAAAAATATAGCTTCAATCCTATCTAATGCTATCATGGAATTCTGGAGTTCTGTGGAGGTTCCTGGGGAGCTGGAGGGGACAAGCTTGGGAATTGATAAGGTATTTGACTGACAGACCTCTTTTATGGTTTTTGATGACAATGGTAGAAATATGGTTCTTTCCTTTTCTCTTAAATCAGAATTATGCATATATATACACACACACAACACACTTGTTTGATTTTAGTATTGACAACACTGGTGTCCTGGAATCATATTGTTTTGTGACTAGACTGTAAGCAACACACAATTCTATAGATATCTCCTTCGTATGATTGATCAGCCAGATCTTTCTTTTTTGCTTGAATTGTCTTCCATTTTTACCTCTAGGAGTCTCTGGTTATGTTGCTCTCTATGTTACGATTTTTGTAAACTTAATGGTATCTTGACTTGTTATACCGTGGCCGTATGCAGGAGACCTGCCAAGAATCTAATTGTGAGAATGGCAGAAAATGTTTAGCTTTGGGTGTCAGGGAGTACGCAAGTAGATTTTTGAAGTATAACATCTCTTCTATCCCCTATCATTCATCTGCACCATCAACACCCGACTATATGTGCGACCCAGAAATATTAGATGCATCTTTAGTTGATCAGCTAACAGAAGTATGAATTTTTGTGAATTTTTTCTGATTATTATCGCTGTGGATAGCTCTGTAATATAGCTGATTGCGCTTTGTTACTGTACAGGAAAGCCTATTTTATTCAGTTCCATCTGGTGCAATGAAGGTGTACCAAATGTCCATTGAGACCCATCTCGCACGCTGTGAGGTATGTTAGATTTTCTGTGCTAGGAGCTCTCATATTGTAACCTTGATTTCATATATTTTCCTGAAAATTTATCTGTTATCCAAGATATTTAACAGTATTTCTCTGTTCCCAGAAGTCTGGAAATAGCATGCAGGAGGAGGTTGATACATCAGCCTATGATGCTGCTGGAGGTATGCACAATTCTTGGTTGTTTGAGCTCCGCGTGCTGGTCAAGTATTTGATGATCTTTTATCTCCGTTGTAGATGTAGGATACGACGATGTTACTGCGTTCGATGAGGATGAAGGAGAAACAAGTACCTATTATCTTCCTGGAGCATTCGAATTTAGCAAATCATTTAATCTTAGCCACAAAAAAAGGAAGAATTTGATGAAGTCACATTCTGCCCGGTCATATGATCTTGGAACTGATTTACCATACGTCAACTATGGGTCTAACTCATCGAATTTGATGGCGAAAAGACCTACCAGTAATATAAATGTTGGCTCAGTTCCCACGAGGCGGGTGCGCACTGCTTCCAGGCAGAGGATTGTGACTCCTTTTGGCTGTGCTACTGCTGGGAGTTTACCAGTGCCCTCAAAGACAGATGCATCTAGTGGGGATACTAGTTCATTTCAGGATGAGCAAAGTAGTTTGCATGGTGGATCAGCAGTTCAAAAAGGCACAGAGGTTGAATCAAGTGGTAATTTTGAGAAGCAGTTACCTTATGACATGGCTGAAACGTCAGGAAAACCTAAAAAGAAGAAGAAGACTCATATGGTAGTTTGCAATATGAGCATCTCTTACTTGTTTTTTTGCTGAAAAATAGTTGCTATTATTTTTAGTCACCATTGCATTGTAATTCCAATTTCATTTGTTGCAGGGATCTGCTTATGACCAAACCTGGCATGTAGATTCGTCAGTCCATGCTGAACAGGTAATTTCATTCGTAAAATCTTAAGAATCAAGTTGACTGAAGTATTAAGGGAAAGTATGCCAGGAGTTCCAGGTGGTGTGTTCTAACTAATGTTAATGCTTGACTAGCTTGCTAAAGTAAACTTTTGCTACATGCTGGATTGGTTTGATGTTTTACTTATAATTCTTGGGATTGAAATATTTACAAATTTATTCTCCGCTTCCGTTTTTCATCTTATAGAGGTGGCTGTTAACAGTTTCATATTCTTGAAATGAGAACTTTTAAGTTATAATAGTTGGTAAAATATGTACCCTTACTGGTAATTGACTTCCCATAAAAGATTCTAACTTGTCCTTATATTGGCAGAAGGACCACTGGAAGAAGCGACCAGAAAATAATTTCGATATGAATGGTATTATTTGCAAATTTTGTTTTTACTCTCTGGTGCATTGTAATTCTTCAGCAGTTTGGGGAAGCATCAGCCTCACTCTTCCTGAATCAATCAAACCGACTTTGTTACTAGGAGTCATTCTAGAAGATATATGCTTTAAGCAGCATTTTTCTGCGTATCTTATCACTAACCACCAAACCCTTTTTATGTCCCAATGATGATTTATAATTCTGTGACATATTTTATTTGTATTGTATAAGGTCTGTATGGTCCTCATACTGCAAAGAAGCAAAAGACCACCAAGCAATTGGTAGAGAATAATTTTGATGGTGCTATTGCTCTCACTGGATCAATTCCTTCTCCTGCAGCTTCCCAGATGAGCAATATGTCCAACCCCAACAAATCTATCAAATTTATTGGAGGTCGTGATAGGGCCAGAAAAATAAAAGGCCTAAAGGTATATGCTGTTGAAGGTTTGCTAACTCCTCCAATCGCGTTATCTTAAGTTTCTTTTTGTTTTTTAAGCTTGAAATTTTGATATACACAGATTTCTCCTGGCCAGCATGGTTCTGGAACTACGTGGTCACTATTTGAGGATCAGGTGTTTTATTTGTCATCTTCCTTAACATCGATATACTGTAGGTTACTCTATGAGTATCTAATTATTTTCCCACCATTTAGGCGCTTGTTGTCCTGGTGCATGACATGGGCCCTAACTGGGAGCTCATTAGTGATGCAATGAATAGCACTCTTAAAATTAAGGTAAGTGCATGTTGTTTTGAAAATTAGTGAACATTTGGGATTTGTTACTGGCTGATAAATTTGACTATTGTTATCCGCATTTTTTTCATTTTCCAGTGTATATATCGTAATCCGATTGAGTGCAAGGAGCGGCATAAGATTCTGATGGACAAGACTGCGAGTGATGGGGCTGATAGTGCTGAAGACTCAGGGACTTCTCAGTCTTATCCATCCACTTTGCCTGGCATCCCAAAGGTCTTTCCTTAGCTCTGAGACGCTGAATAATGTGTCCTCTATGTTTAGACTAATTGAAATACCCATGATATGTTTGTTATATTCAGGGAAGTGCAAGACAGTTGTTTCAGCGACTGCAAGGGCCAATGGAGGAAGATACCCTGAAATCCCATTTTGAGAAGATTTGTTTGATTGGGAAGAAGTTACATCATAGAAAGACACAGGTTGGTTCACCTAGTACTTTGTTACTGTTTACAAGCTTGTAACCTGAGATTAGTGGACTTTCTTTCTGCGTTGTTTTTTCCAGTCGTATTTTAACCGTTGCCAAGCAGTAGTGATAGTTCAAGTTTAATTTGATGGGTGGTTTAGTCCAAGTTTTAGTTCGAGTCCCTTATTGGAAGAATGCTGGAGCGGTCTTAACTAATATTTCCAGAGTGTTCTCAGGGTTTCTTGTTCACGAAATTAGGTTTTTAAGTTGCACCGGAGATGGTAAAAGTTTTTGCTAATAGAAATCCGAGATATGAAATTTGAGAATATTAGTCAGAGTTTATGCTGAGAAAGGCATGTTTCAAAGCATAGCTGCAAATCTGGCTAACATTTGTTGAAGTCATTGTAATTTGAAGTTTATATCTTCTAAAGCCCTAATTCTGTTTTTTGGTTGCTGCTTCTGTCTGTTTGCTACTGTTTCATCGATCTTCAAGAATGATGGTCGGGATCCCAAGCAGATAGTACCAGTTCACAATTCACAAATCATGGCTCTTTCTCAAGTATTCCCGAATAATCTGAATGGAGGTGTTCTAACGTAAGCTTTGGTGTTTTCGTAAATAGATATATTTCCTGATTCCTACTTCCGCGATTCTAATATTTTGCTACTCTCCGGATGAAGGCCCCTTGATGTCTGTGATGCATCAACTTCAGGTCAAGATTTATTTTCACTTGAAAATCCAGGTTCACATCCGGGTCTTCCAATGTTGAATCAAGGGACGCCAGTGCTCCCTACTTCTGGAGCAAATCCATCCACTTCTGGAGCAAATCCATCCACTCCTGGATCATCTGGTGTGGTTCCTGGCAACAATTTACCAACCACACCTGGTCTACACAGTGCTTCTGCAAGGTAGACTTGTAATGAATGGTTTGTTTGGTGAATGCACACGTTTGTGCGTGTCCGCTCAATGTACTCGAGGGTTATTACTTGTTTTGGTTGGTGATATATTTTTTCTTCTTTTAGGGATGGTAGATTCAACGTTCCTAGAGGGTCTTTGCCACTTGATGAACAACACCGACTCCAACAATACAATCAGATGTCATCCGCTAGAAACCTGCAGCAGCCTTCTTTATCAACTCCTGGAGCTGTCTCAGGATCTGGGCATCGCATGGTTCCTGGTGGAAACACCATTGGTGTAAGTGGAATGAACAGGGGCACACCCATGTCGAGGCCTGGTTTTCAAGGGATTGGCTCACCAGCAATGCCAAATTCTGGTAGCATGCTGTCCTCTGGTATGGTGGGAATTCCAAACTCTGGTAATATTCACTCTGGAGGAGGAACTTCTCAAGGAAACTCCATGCTCAGGCCGCCTCGTGAAGCTGTTCAACATATGATGCGGGTAAGCTACTTGGCTTTTGTTTGATGCTATGGTAACCATTACCGTTACGTTTATAGATTACTCGCATGTGGGAACGTAGTATAGTTACCTGTTTGCTTACTTCACCACCCAGACTAATTTATCTGGCTTCTTGGTTCTGTAGATGTTTAGCATTTCTGTTTTTTGTCTATGGCTGGTCGATTGACATTTTGAACCTGTTTGACATCATTAGAACAACCCAGTGAAGATGAAAACTGATATGCGTGAGTTTTAGATGCAGGCTGCTCAAGGGAACAGTCAGGGGATCCCAGCTTTCGGTAGTTTGAGTTCTGGATTTACCAACAACCAGACAACTCCTGTTCAGGCGTACCCAGTCCATATTTCCCAGCAGCATCAGATGCCACAGCAGTCGCATGTGCTTGGCAACTCGCATCATCCTCATCTCCAGAGCCCAAGCCCAAGTCATGCCACTGGGGCACAGCAGGACGGATTTGCTCTCCGTCAAAGGCAAATGCACCAGAGGTATGTGCAGCAGCAACAGCAGCTACAGCAGCAGCAGTTTGCAGCATCTGGTACTATGATGCCACATGGACAACAACAAGCTCAGGGGACTTCTGTTTCTTCTTCTCCACAAAACAGTCCTCAGACTCAACCACCCGTTTCGCCCCAGCCATTACCGATGCCCCCAGTGTCGACCTCTCCTAATATTAATGCTATGGCACAACAGAACCCTCAAAAATCTCAGTTGCCGCTTCATGGTCTGGGTAGGAATCCTCAGTCTGGTGCTTCTGGAGTGAACAATCAAGCTGGAAAACAACGGCAGCGACAACTCCAGCAGCAGTCTAGGCAACATCCACACCAGCGGCAGCCAACACCAGGTCAACAGCAGAATAAGCAATTGAAGGGGATGGGTAGAGGAAACATGATCCATCAGAACATCACTGTTGATCAGTCACTCCTGAATGGTCTCACCATGGCCCCAGGAAATCAGGCTACCGAAAAAGGAGAGGCAGTGGTTCCAGTTAGGCCTGACCAGGAGTCTAAACCTTTTGTTCCCCCACAGTCTTCAAATCATTTACAGCAACTGCCAAAAGCATTTCCTAGAGCTTCGTCTCCGTCGCGACAACAACAGATACAGTTACCTTCAGACAATAGCATCCAAGGCCAGAGCTCACCTGCGGCCTCATGTAACATCTTATCCACCTCTAGCCCGTCAGTCGCACCAGCAGTTGCACCTTCCAACCATCAGCATTTGTTGCTACACCAAAAGCAGCGTAATCAAGTGCAGTCAACAGCTCAGAGAATTGTTCATCAGAATCATCTAGGGAACTCTGACTTATCGAGGAAGTCCCCAGCTGAACGTATGCCACGTGTTTTGCAGTCTGTGACCAGTACCACACAAACAGCTAGTATGAGTACAACAAAGTGTATGCCTCAAGCGAGTAATGATTTGAAAAATATAAAAGCAGTTGGTTCTACTGCTGTGCCTTCTCCAGCATTGGAACCTCCGTCTAGTGCCGCCTCTGTGCAAAGCGCTGCTCCTAAAGTAGTAAACAGTTCCACTACAGATTCAGCTGGGAGTGATCCAGTGACAACACAAAACCAAGCACTAGCTCAGAAGCATTTGCCTGGTGGATTGCCTAGTCCGGGACTTAAGGGCGTGATACAGAGACAACAATCTCTACCTTCAGTAGAAAAGAGACCAAAGTTGCCAGCACAGCTGACTGTACAAAATCAGAAACATCTTGCTTCTGATCAGCAGCCTCAACTAGAAGAAACACAAGAACTATCATCTCCGAAGCCTCCTGATACAAAAGTGGAATAAGAGGCACGGCAGATGAAACCTAGAACTTCGAGTAGCTGTAGGTCCTGCAAATTACCACTGCATCATAGAGAGAAGTCCCTTTCTTCTTCTTTCTTCCCATCTTTTGGTTTGGCAGAGTGGAAACAGTTTATAATGTTTTGTATAGAAGTCTACTCTTCCACACCCACTTTTTTTTTTCCTCATCTTGTGGCACATATTTAGGGCTTTAGTAGCCTTTTCTTTTTGTTTGTTCCCTTCTAATTTCAACTCTTGTGGGTTTAGGTTAGTTTAGTTTGAATGTATTATTGTTTTTCTCCTTTCTTATGGTTATAAATGGGAAAATAACAAAAAAAGACCATATGCTTCCCAGTTCTCACAACATTTTGTGTAAAAATGTTCATGACATTGAATTACATTTAAATTTGTCAGAAAGTTTATGAAAACGTTTACAAGTTCCGTGAGATTTTCAAGTCGCATACATAAAAATGTTCTTCACATTAGATTATAAGTGCATATTTCTAGAAATTGTTAACTATGTTACAAAGATGGAAGTAGAAGAAGACGAAGAACAATGTCATCATCTTTTCATTTTATTGGTTAATCTTTCTGGGAATCTAGTTACTGAGAATCAAAGGCAGTGTTGAGAAACTGAAGAAGCTGAGCTTGAGAACTCTGAATCAGTTTTAGCCGTTTGATCTCCATCTCCTTACGCAGCTTCACAGTCTCCTTGGCAAACTCCATCTTCTTCTTCTCCATCACCATCACTCTCTCAGCAAAAGCCCTAATCTCAAAAGCTACTGCTCTCGCTCCTTTCCTCCTCCTCTCTCCATCATCACCACCTCCTTCGTCTTTCCTCTTCCTCTTCGATCTCTCCTTTTGTCCCCATTGCAACAATCCTCCTCCAACTCCGGCGAATCTGTTAACCGTTCCAGGTCTTCTCAGTATGTAATTGATACTCCTCGATTTGTTCTGTCTCTCATCCTCTTCGTAATTCTCTTCTTCGTCTTCTTCCTCTTCTTCTTCTTCTTCATCTTCTTCTTCGTAGTGATTTGGAGGCAAACGTGTGAGAGGACGAGCTGAGATTGGGGCTGGATTGCTGCTATCTAATTTCTCCATCTGAGAATAGAAAGGCCATATCGAGATTGGTCCCATGCTCTGCCTCTCCGCTCGGAATCTTTTACGCAACTTCTCGATCTTGTGCCGACACTGTGTTGCTGACCGGTCAACGCCGGAGCGAGCGGAGACGGCGGCGGCGATCTCTTCCCAGTGATTTGATTTGAGAGGACCTCGACCAATGGCGTACCATTTCTCCTTGTAGGAATCGATTAAGAGGAGAGTCTCGTCTTGAGTCCATAGTACCGGCTGGGTTTTTCTTGCGACGGCGGATGTCGATGCGGCTAAAGCCACGACGGTGGTTTGCGGTGGAGGAGGGGTTTGAGCCGGGGTGGAGGTCGAGGGTGGTTGATTTTGCTGCGGCGGAGTAGCGGCGGAATTAGGGTTTGAGTCAGAAGGAGGAGAAGATGTCGGCGAAGGCGTCGCCATGGTTTTTTAATAATGGCAATGGAAGAGGCACAACAATGGCTTCGGCTTTTGTCCCAGATGATCGGGCTTTTGTCTCCGCATTAACTTTATATAATTTGGGCCCAATAATTGGGCTTATATCTCCGCATTGACTTTTTATGATTTGGGCCTACTAATTGGGCTTATGTCTCCGCATTGACTTTTCCTCTTAAAGAAAGTCGGGACTGCAAGCGAAACCACATTTAGTTTGAATCAAACTGAACCATCTAAATTTGAAATTTGGTAAGTTTGTTTTTAACCAAAGCCATAATCTTATGTAATTAATATCGTTTTCCATATTTTCCAGTAATATTCGACCAAAATAAAATTATAAATTTTCAACTATCATCATATATATAGTTGTATTTGTAAATTGTAAAGTTACAAAGTAGTGTATAAGCATGTGTGTTGTAAAGTTGCACAATAATTCCCCACCAATAATGGACTATACTATATATAAAAAAAGATGTGCATTAGAATCGTTATGTAAAACGTAGACTCTCAAATATATAGCTCACCAATTTCCGCTGTTTTCTATATATCCTAAAGAAACTGGTACAATTGTAAGCTTGTCCATCTTCAACTTCACTCTCGATTACCATTTTTGCCACTTCATATAACCGTCTGAAAACAAAACCATCAAAGGAAAAAACAAGTTCCAAGTGAGCAGGAGAGCATAATATATATAAACGTTTAGTTGGAATATGACAAAGAGATGAATGTGATGTTTCTCTCACCTGTAATATGTGTTAGAGGGTGAAGTAGTAGCTTCGGCAGACTTCGGATATGAGATTCAAAGATATATATTTATTCAACTTGGAAATTTCTGCAGTGTCTTGGCCAGCAAGATCGCATTCCCTGCGTTTAGCAAAGAAGAATGTTTTCATGTTGATGCACACACAGAGATTTCAAATGTTGTTCACATTGGAGAAGACTTAAGCCCTTACCGTTGAGCTGCTTTCTTTCAAGCTTTCCAAAGACTCAGCAAGTTCTATTTGTTTTGATGCGGTCAAAAGGAGCGCCTGTCACAACATTTTAGATCCTAATTAAGTCATTACTTCTTGAAACAAGTGTTTCTTTTTTGGAGGGCAGAGAAAAAGTGGTGTATATGTTACCTTCTTTGTCTTCTGTAAATCATGTTCAATGCATTTAATGCGGTCTAATGAATCACGAAGTATGTCTTCTTTCTCCTGAGGAATGTTTGTTGGTTTATCAAACAAAACTGTGACCATGCTCTCCAGATTTTGCAACCTTAGCCAACATGGATGGAGAGACTCTCCTCGTTGCAACTGAGTAGGAGGAGGAGGAGGAGGAATAATATGTTGAGGAGGAGAGACCGAAACCGTGAACTCCGGTCTCAAATGGTTCTCTGGTTGCTTATTTACAAGTCTTCCCAATATCCGGAACATGAGACATAGACACGCAAGAAGTTGGAAGATAAAACCAGCCAACGAGCTTGCAACTTTCTGAAGAGAGTTCTTCAATCTCCTTTCTTCTGTCAGATTACTAGGTAATAGATCTGCAATAGGTGTTCTAGAGATTGTTAGGATCTTATTTAATATAGATCCATGATATAAGAACACAAAGTTTCTTTCGCCTACTTGTTGAATCAGAAGACTGCAAAATTCTCCCAATACTAACTGCTTCAGCTTGATGGCTTAGCTGAGAAAGTTTGTCCTGAAAACATAAGAGACGAGGTTATCATTTCAGTGACAACATTAGACCATGATGAAAGAACAGAGGAGCACCAGACTATGTACATATGTAAAACTAACATGTTCAAGATGCGATTCTCTCTCCCTAACTTGTCCTCCATCAGGTGAAGATATTTCTGTATTCACATGCTGCTGCAAGAAATGGGCAGGTGACATTATTACATACGGTAACAAGAGCCAAGAACTGTTACAAGTTGACTAGAGCTACTCACCCGTAATGCAAATAATTTAGCTACTTCCCCATTCTCCGGGAGCTCTAGTTCTTTTATTTTGTACGTTGCATCTCTCGAGCGCACTAGCTACAAAGTATGATGCGAAACAGAGATTTTATCATACGATTCACATAAGGCTTTTCAAGAGATACCAGTGTCTACACGAAAATTTGAGCAGAAAAAAGGATCATACTTTCATTATATCAGGGTCATTCCAAGGCCCCTTGTTAAACCGCATACATCCACCTTCATTTGCACACGAGCAATTTCCTCCCAGAAAATCGGGAAGCTCACTGTTAATAAGAAAATAAGAGAGGCTATCTGTATCAACCTCCAAATAACTAAGCAAAACTGGATCATACGGTCGAAATTCTGACCTTGGATCTATAATCTCAAGAAGGTGAGCGCGATATCTGTTTCCCAAAACCTGTCCAACAGCCAGTGTAAAATGTTGGTTAAGTTGGAACACCTCAAAAGTTCTGTATAGAAGGCACTTTAATATATGTGGAAAATGTAATAATACATGTATCTTAGAAGTAGTTTTAGGGTCGAGAAAGCCTTTCACTGTGTTCCAAACAAGCTTGAATCCGCTTCCAGCATTAACGATGTACATCTGATTCAACGTCTGTCTTCAATGAACCAAAACCAATGTTAGTGTTCTTCAACATTGAAAAGTGTTTAAGGTTGGCCTTCAAATAACTTTCATACACCCACCTCAGGATAATTGTCACCATCAATCTTCTGCATCCGCATCACAAGGTCCTGAGCTAATTTTCTAAAGCTCATCCAGCTCTGCGTACAAAAGGAGAAGCATTTTAAAAATTCCAATATCACAAAGGTTGAGAAAAGGGGAACATTATAAAGGTACCAACCACTCCGTGCACATCTATAATGGTTGTCGAAGAATTAATGTGCCTCTTTGCTGCAATCGAACAAGCTGGAAACTTCTCAGAGAAAGTCTTTTCAAAACCTTGTATATGATATCTCAAGAAACGCTCCAATGAGGTAACCTTCATTAGCTTGCAAGGGTCAATTTTACCAAGGCGTTCGATGTAAACAGGCCTGCCTTCTCTGTCTACACCATGGTAACCATGTGGATAGTATTGTTGTACTTGTTCGTACTCATCATAAACAAAATCCTGAAAGGATGATTAAAATCATTGCTTTGACAGTTAGTAACAGCATAAAAAAAACTCATGTGGAAAGATTCTCATAAACAACAATTTTCTTCTTTACCAACTCCAAGGAAGGTTCTTATCCTTCACCTGCAATATAGTATCAACTCCATTCTCTTTCCTCCACTTTAGCATTTCTTCCCACATCTGAACAGCTTTGTCAAGATCAAATCTTCTCGCTTTCAAGAATCTTCAACACAACATCAAAACCCGAACTTTGATCAAATGACAAATCTAGATACTTCACTTCCTCCTGACATAAATCTGACACTATTTTATTACCTCAACATGGTATGATAATCGTCGTGCCGAGGCGGAAGCAAATCAAGAGAAACCAAAGCTTTTCTAAAAACATTCACTGCTTTTTCCTCTTCTTCATCTCTCACATCCTCAATCACAACAGCTGCGTATTGATCAGCTACACGCTTTCCTCGTTTCCTCAAACTATGCGTCAGTTTCGTCGAGGCTTTGATTGCTTTCTTCTTCAAGGATCTAGAACGAGCTCTTGGAATCTTCTCATCTTCTGAGTTCTCAATAATGTCTTTACTCTTTCCTTTATCAGTTTCTGGAACCGAAATGATCTCCCCTAAAGCTGAGAGAACAGATCAAAAACAATGATCAGAATGGTTTAAACTCGTTAAAATCCAATCAGATTTTTGCTAAATCACAGCTGGAAAAAATCACCTGGCATTTGCAGAGAGAATAAAACCCCAGAAGCTTAACGTAGAGATATACAAGGAACGAAGAAGGCTGAATCAACAAACGAAAAATTGGAATCAAATCGAAACCCAGAAAGCAAAACAGATCAAGAAACGAGAATCATGATCCATCAAAAGCAAAAAACAAATATTTCCCCCAAATAAAGATCCAATTTTTTTCACAACATGAAAACGCTAACATCTTATAATCCACAAAATTTTACATTGCTTTACCTAATAGCCGATCTCGCAAAATCGTGGAGTATCAAAATCTCAAAACTCTCTTTTTATTTTTTTCCAGATTTAGGTAAAGAAAAAAAAAGACTCTCTCTCTCTCTATATATCTCTCTCCCTCCAAACAAAAAAACGTTGCTTTCAGATTACGAAGTCAAATCTCTTTATATACACGAACAAAATACATATACACATATACGTATACAATTTTCCTCGGAACGTAGCCTTGAGAAAGAAGACGAAGCGTTGTTTTCAAACCAACATTAATGCGAAGAAGAAGAAGAAGAAGAGAGAGAGAAGAGCTTCACGCCGGTTATGTTCGCCATTTTTATCGACGAAACAAAACCGATAAGTAAACCGGATCGAATCGGAGATTCGTCAACCTTTATTTCTTCGATAATTGGAGTAATTACGTTACGGCTAGTCAAAGAAAAAGTGTTTTCTCTTAATTAAACTTTGTTTGCGTTAACGGCGAGTTAAACGTCCGTTTGGTTGGTGTAACGCGGTGGTTACGGTTCGCGTAGGCGCTAAGCTAAACTTAACCATAATTAATTTTTGCAATTTATACTGTTTGGTAATGTTATTTTTATTTTTATTATAATTAAAATAGAAGTGTGGGCCCACCGACAGAATAGTATTACTCCACGTTATGTCCAGTAGGAGATAGCCACGTGGAGACAGCCGACGTAGATTCCTAAATTCGCTGAGAGAGAAGTGCCACGTATCTAAAACTTTAGGTCCAAAAGGAGAGGGACAGGTAGACCACGTGAGTACATCCATTAATTCATGGCCTCTGCATATGAAAGAATAAAAGCTTTATTTTTTTTCTCTCTTTAGGTCATGACAAAATGTTTTTTTTTATATTAAAGTCCCTCATTTAAGAAATCTTGAAAAATACACAATTTTTTTACATAAAGTTGAGCAATACGTAGAGTTTAAAACAACATACATGTCAATATGTCATCGATTCTTGCTCATGAGGATCCAATAAACCTTAATCTATTTAGTTGAATTATCTACTCTTTTTTATTTGGCTTACTAAAATAGTATTACGTTTTTGATAAATCAACTATTCAAAGATTATATATGGAGGGGTTACTGGAAATTAGATTTCTAATATTATTAAATTTTCAGATTTTATTGTTATTGGCTTATGGATTTTAATATTTTTACTAAAATCTAGTGTTATTGGTTTTATGATTTCTAATTCTATATAAAATTTATTCTTGAACAAAAGGTTTAGTTTTAATGATTTTATAATTCTATCAAAATCTTGTGTTATTAGACCTTTAATTTTAAACAATTTAACTCATAAAACAAAATTTTCAGATTACTATATATGTCATTTGAATTCTTAAATCATTATAGTAAAATATTTTGATAATTTTTTTTGAATATCTAACTCTCTCAATACATAACAAAACTATTTACAAATTTAACAAATCTCTTAACTTTTAAAATCAACCAACTCTATATAAAATCAACTCTCAATAACCCTTCTTTTAATACCGGTTGCTAGTCAGAATTATAAGCCGAGCACAGACCCTTGAATTCGAGAAGACGGAGAACGGGAACGGAAAAAAATAAGGCTAAAGTCGGATGCTAAAGCCTTACAAAAAAAGAAAAAGAAACCTAAGGCAAGATGGAAAACCTTAACCTAATCAGAACAAGTAGAAGAGAAAGAGGCAGATTTGGTGGAGGATTTGGGATAAGCTTTACCAAAACTGATGAGAAGGCATATACATGCCGAGCCATCACACACGCAAATATGATATGGTTTTTCATTTCTTCTCCACAAAGTTGTCATCTTGACTCTCATTCCCCGACTAATAATCCATCGCCAAAACTCCACTGAAAGTCTTCTCAATCCCACATAAAACCTCGAAATTCCTTTCAACCTTCCACATTTTGTCTTTTAACGGGTTTAGAGATGGCATGGTTTCAAGAGCTTCTCTACTGATTATTGCCCATTAAAACAGTAGCAAGATCCCACAACGTATTGCCCCTTCTATGTTAAAAAGCGAAGACATACTTATACATCTTCTCAACCATTGGTCTGGTTTTTAGGATAAGCTCAGTTTCCTGCCAACAACAGTTCTTATTCGTTCTTCCCGTTTCTAGGATTCTATGTTTGCCTTGCTTTCATTCTATTTCTGTGATTAAACCACCAAGCATTTTTAACATTTCACAACTTACCAATTGATCTTGCTAACATTTCGAACAGAAATTAGCAGCTTAGAAAGTAATAATAAGAAAAGCTGAATAGCAACCATAACAGATTGTTTGGATTGGAACAATCAAAAACCCAAAAAGTTTACTCTTTCCAATCTTTACGTCTACAATGCTACCAAAACAAAACGGAAATTTAAAGGTAGAATCAAGACAGAGCTCCAAAACCAGGATTAAACCAAAAGATAGATGCCGATTTTCAGTACTTGATCGGTGCAAGAACATCGAGCTGTGATCCAAGTTTCTCCTCTGCAACCTTCTCGGCCTTAGTCCTGAGCTTGATGAGTTGCTTCTTGCGCTCATACACAGCCTGCGACCTCTCCTTTCTTTTAACCTCAAGCTCCTGCAAAATAGTTATAACAAAGGTAAGTCTCAGTTTGTTTAGTTTCTTCCTCAAATTCTATGAGAAGATGATTTCCACAATGATAAAACGATTGTACAATGTCATCATCCTAAGCTTTGCTTAAAAACATCAGCAGACAATGAGAGAGACGTGTCAGCAATTCAATTGACAGAGCATAAATGGTTATGCTACTGCTCAAATAAGCCAAGAATACCTTATGATCAACACTAGTTCTTTCTGAATACCACAGCAAATGAAGCACTTTCTACCCATAAACTTCATATCCATAAAAGGGACATACCTTAATGGTATCGTAATGGTTCCAGCCAACCTCAGAAGACAGACGGCCCAACAAACAGTACTTGTGACCAGCTTGGAGCCTCAAGACCCTAAGCACGAAAAAAAATGTAATCAGCTTATAACTAAACAAACTGGCTATTGTCTATTACAAATATAAAAAAGTTGCAGGATTTATACTTGAGAGCATCTGGAATGACCATTCTCTTGACCTTGTCGTAAGGAGGTGGGACTCCTTCAAAAACCTTCAAGCGGTCAAGAGCAGCAGCACCACGCTTGGTCTTGTGAGGAATCATCCTGTTACCAACACAACACAAAAACAATTTCAAAAATTTGATTTCGGACACAGACAAATTATAAAAAGTGGAAAAGCTAGACAATTTCTTAATACTTCACCAAATCAATTCCTATGTAATTGCAGCCATTGTTACAAACTCTAATGAGCTACACAAAAGATACTTGTTATAATTTTGCATTGATCATCACACATTTACACATTTTAAACAAAACATAAACAAGATTAGTAGAACTATCCAAAAACCCTACAGTCAAATTCGGATCTTCAGTGTCCAGATTCGCAAGAGAAGCAAGAACAACAAAGCGTACAAGTCAAAGTTAAGATAAGTAGAAATAAGATTACGAACCCACGAACGGTACGCCAGAAGATCTTAGACGGAGCCCTGAAGTGAATGGGACCGTGAGAAGGTTTAGTGTTCATGCGTTTCCTGAGAAACCTCATGTACTTCATCTTCTGACGAACCAATCCACCTGAGAGACAAATCTCCTCGCATCGCACGACCACGACTTTCTGTCCGTTAAGCAACTCCTTAGCGATGATCGAAGCAAGACGGCCCAACATGTGGTGCCTCGCGTCGACCACGACACGCTTCGAGCATATCCCTGACCCAGACACCATCTCTCTTTCTCTATTCGACGATGATTCTCTCTTCACTGCTTCCGCTCTTCGAGAAAGGGTTACGACAAACTTCAATGGCGGATTTATATATGAGGCGGCCACTTAAAAAAATTAGGGTTTCTCTTGGATAAGGGTTAAGGGCTTTCTCTAAAACCTAATTTTATTGGGCTTTTGAAATTGTTAATGAAGGCCCAATAAAAGCCTCTGAGTTTTCTTAACTTTCCTCTCTTTCTTCAAAAAGGGATTCGATTTCTTTCTTCCTCACCAGAGACACCCAAAATGAATATAGCTTCGAAGATTCGACGAAGTTTTTTCAGAGAGAAGAAGAAACTTCAAAATGAATCATCGAGCAGAAACGAAGAAGGCAAAGATGATTTGCTTGGAGTAACTGATGAATTAATCGATCACGTCAGATCCTTCACCATTGACACGTTTAAGAACTTCTCTCTCAACGGTAATTACGAACTCGATTCCCAATTTTTCTGATTTCTCGATTGGTGAACAAGCATGAACTTGTAGAAATTTTAGTAAGGCTTGAAATTTCGAAAGTAGATGAAGAAGAAGAAGCTTCTGTAAATCCTTGTGAAGATGAAGATAATGGAGTGAGCTCATCTGAGAATGTGAAGAAGGATTTGTCTGATTGGCAGGAGAGACACGCGGTTCTCGTGTTATCGAAATCTAAGGTTTTCTTCTTTCTCAAGTTTTGATGTTTGGTGATCGATTTTTGTTTCGAAATTAATGGAATTGTTAGCAGTAGAAATTTCAGATGAGTAACGATTTAGCTATTGGGATCAATGACTATCATTTGAGTTTAAAATTCAAAAACAGAGCTTATGTGTTGAGTTTTATAGAGCCTAATTTCAAAGCTTTCTCTATTCTTGATTTGCTTGTCATCTCCTGAGGCTTATGTTTCTGAAATTGCCAAACTTGCTCTTGTTCTACAGTTCATAACTTACTTTGGTTTCTTTCCATTGGTAGCATTGGATTTGGACAATTAGGAACAATTAGTCGATCTCTATATGTAAATGAATGGATTGGTAACACCTGAATCAAACTCAGATCGAAGAGTATGTGTCAAATCTTATAGAGCATACTGCAAAGCTGCTATCAACTTGAATTGCTTGTAATCTGCCGAGGCTTATGTTACTGAAAATGGCAAGCTTGCTCATGTTTTACTGTTCAAGATGATTTTGTTTTACTGGTCGATTAGGAACATTGGGTTGAATCTTATAGGAAATTTTGGAAGCTGCTCTAAACAAGATTGGTTTTTGGTATTGCAGGAACTCTCACAGCTGAGATTTAAGTTATGCCCTCGTCTCTTAAAGGAAGAGCAGTTTTGGAGGATATATTTCCAACTTGTGAGGAACCTTGTGGCAAAGTAAGTAACTTTTAATATCCCAAGTTTCTTTTGAGATGGTTCCATTTGTAATGGTATCGCCCTTATGAATTGTTGTGTAACTATTAAAGGTGTAAACAACATGATGAAATGAGTAAAGAACACTGGAGATGCGGATTTCAAACCATGAAAAGTCCATGGAAATGTGATTGGTATTTTGTAAATTGTTTTGCAGATACGAGGTGCTAGCAATCCAACAGGCTAAAATCAGGAGGACGGCCATGGAAGCTTCTGAAACCAAAGGTGTATATGAAGTTGAAATGTCAGAAACGAGGCAAAGGTTGAGTACTGGACCTGCAACTCCATGAAGCTCAATATCTTGTGTAGTTGTTAGCAAAGTGTACTAAAATTCTTGTTGTAATCTATTATCAACGATGCTGAAATCATTCTAAACATGTAGATGTTTGTTCCCATGACGTGCTTTTTGCAGTGCTTCACGAATGTTGGATATAAGAAGGATTCATAACCAAAACCAAAATACTCAATCACCAATGCTTGATCGGTAAATATTATTCGATGTGTTTAAGGGTTACAAAAGTCACCAAGAAGGTTACACATCTTCAGAGGTGTAAATTTATAATGTGATTGTAGTATATCAGACAAAATGCACAGTGGTGTTAAACGCTTATGTAGTAATAAGAATCGACATCGTTATTTAATGTTTTGGCTCATCCGATGAACAAATGATCCAAAGAGGTGACATATTTACATAAATGCAGCTGCTAACTTGGACTTTTGATCAAAAAAGGTCCAGAAAGCGAGACAGTGAGTGCAGTACCAATAAAGAAGAGAGAGATGAAATCTAGATCGAAGCATATTACTGCAACCTGTGTGAGTTGGTACAACTACATACGTGTGAAAAGCCCAATCTCAAACTCGGTTTAAACTGAGAGTACAGTGTCAATAAAGAAGAAAGATATTGCAAAACCTGTGAGAGACGAACGTTTTTGTTCAGAAAAGTTTGCTACTTTTGCAACTTGAGTCCAAAGTTCATGACTTATAAACTAAATCAGATGCAGAACCACAAACAAAGAACAAGCTTGAGGAAATGATTCAGAACAAAGACATTATTCTAGCCAGTAAAAAAAATTAGACTTTTATTATTTTCTTGCAAATTAGAGAGATCAAACATTACATTATTACCTTAACTAACAAGTTATCCACAACCCCTAAAAACCCCAAACGTTCGCTTATGTGTGGGTTTTTAGGATGTCTACTCTTTGTTAGTCTGTGTGCAACTTTTCATTGCCTCTGTTCCAACACAGATCTTCCTAATAAATCACACAACTTTACAACATAAAACACATTCATGGCACCACTTTGATCCATTCATAGCGTCCTGGCAATGGATTCTCCGAAACAATGTCAAAGTTGTATCTGCAAACCAATAAACTCCACCAAAATAAGGAAAAAACAGACTTTAAAAACTCTAAAACCCATTATCAAAATTCAAGAGAAATTACTTTTCAATGAAGAATCTCTGTTGTTGTTGCTCTGCGTATGCAAAGAAGTCTTCAATCTCACGAGACGAAGGAACACTTTGTGTAGCTTCTGAGTCTCTTATCAAACAACACGGCGTCGTTTCACTGTGGAACAAAAACATATTCAGACTCTAGACATCATCTCTCTGTAACATAAAGCTGAAAAAATCTGAAATTTTTTGGGAGATCTTGAGAATGAAAACAGAGTATAGGTTCTTCACTAAATTTCACCTGTCTCCTGATTCAAAGTCGAAACCTTTCTCTCCAAAATTACAATCAGACCCAGATTGCTTCTCGTTTTCACCACGATCTTCTTCAGTCTCCGTGACCAGATTCGTCGTCTCTGACTCAGATTTGTCCGATTTAGCCCTAGGGTTTCTCGTTTGACATTTAACGACACCATTTACGAGCTGTTTCTGCTGTTGTTTCCTCGTGTCGGCGAGTAACGGAAGCTTAACAAGACGGCGGCTCCGGAGACGCTGCAAAGCGAGGTTTTTGGCGGCTCTGGTGCGAAAACCGAGAATGGTTTGGTGAGAGATATCTTTAACGGGAACGTCTCCGGCGATCTTTGACTTCTTTAAGTATTTTCCCATCTCCGGGAAGATGATGGAACGAATCTCTGGTTGAGAGTGAAAGGAGGGAAACGATGAAGAAGAAGAAGAAAGTGAATTTTAATCTCAAAAGTGAAAAAAAAACTAAAAAGACAAAATGGAATACAAAAAGAAAATAGTGAAATGGGAAAATGTTTTAGGGTTTTTGTTTTCTCTGCAGTGTTTTGAAAAGCTCACCAGATTTGTCTTTCCTTTGGGTCATTTACTCTTATATTAATGTAAATGTAACTATTTGTTGACCAACAAAACAAATAACTTTTGGTAATTTTATCTTGAAAAAAAAAAGATAGTCTTTGCACTTTTAGTGTTGCTTTTTCAATTTATTTCAAAAGGATCTTTTTTTAATAAACTTTTTCAAAATATCATAATCTATTATTTATGAGTGGTTGAACAGCAAAATTAAGAAGATAATGGTGCCGAAAGTAACAAATTCTTTGGAATAAAGACTAATTAGATTAGATTATATTAATTATTTTGCTAGACCATCCCTTATATGTATTTTGGTTTACTGCATGTGTAGTTTTTTTTTTGGTCTACCAAATGTGTGTGTATTGTATTTTTGGTAGCGAACAAAATGTTAGCTTTTTTTGTATTTTGAATTCAAATTATTTTGATACAAAATGTTATTTTTAAAAAGAGAATTTTTCAAGAATAATTTTCAGTATTTTGATATAGGGTGAATGTTTCGAACTCACAGTTGTTCAAAAAATAAAAAACTAATAATAATAATTGTGCATGTGTACATGTCAAATATGTTTTGGTTTTGGGTAATAGAACAGTTAGTTTAGGATGATTTTTTTTTTAAAATAGGTCAACCATCTATTTGTCCAATTTCACCTTAAAAACACTGTATGAAAATATATTTAACAGCAATTATATTTTTTGTACTTTAAAGTTCAAACAAGTGTCTTATAAATCAACGTCTTGATCTGGTTATTTATTTTAACTAATTTAACCGTATTGAATGAAAACCCACACGTGCGATGAGTCTCGAGCAATCATGAAACAAGCTCAAATCTCGATTCCATCGAACCCCTAAAACAAGCTCTATCTATTATTAAAAATGGACCAGAGAAAAATTAAATCATATGCAATAAACCTTTTCACGTCCTCCCGCCCTTTTTTTAGGGCGCCAAAAGAGAAAGAAACTGTTACCACACGCGCTGCTCGCGCGTATTCTACACCTTCCAAGTAAAACAACCTTTTTTTTTTGATAAAGCGATTGTCTGACGCAAAGATTGGGTCCCACCTATGACCAATCAAATCGTAGCTCCCTCACACGCACTCAAAGGCGAATCTTTCACCGGCGGGTCCCATGATCAAGTTACTCAATTACTAAACAAAATTAGAGTTTTCTTTGATTTTTTTTTTTGCAAAATACAGAACAAACCAAAAAGAAAAACATGAAGTTTAGTTTTTGCTCGCCTATTATGTTTTAAAAAACCATACTTTTTTTTATTAAATATTCAAACGCAAACCATATTCGGTATCAAACAAGTATACATCATGTCTCTCTCTTTCTATAAGATTCCAAATAAACTTGACTGCTATTTCATTCTGTGCTTGATGATAGCTCATTAGAATGAGGAGGCCCTTCTTCCTCGCTATCACCACTATCTTCTGCACTCATGCCTTCATTAACCATCGGTCCTAGAAGGAAACCAATAGAATTGACATTGAACAGAACCTGAGGAACCTGAGCGAGCTCAAACCTGTGGTCTGGAGTGTGTTGTTGGTTGAATCTCCCTGGAACTTTTGAAGGAGTCTCGTAACAGTCTTTGCAAAGGTCATAGCCAATTTCTTCCTTGCAGTCTTTGCATCTGTATCGCTCCCCAATGATTGGATACACCTGCAAAACCGCATCAACGTCACATCACCACTCAGATCGTTCACATATTCTGGTTTTACTACGGACACTCGGTTTAGAATAATTTACTTACTCCGCAAGAATCACAACCAGCTCCGATGTGAACATTAGATGCAGGGTTTGCCCACCAGGGAAGACCATTGTTGTTGTCGTCTGATAAGGATGGGCCTTCTCTGTGATGACTTTGGAAATCTACATGTCATGATAAAATGATTACAAAAGCTACGAGTCTCTGTGTATAGATGGTTCGTAGATTCCTCACGTATTCAGTGTAACAACAAGAACTAAGCTTTGAGAGCACAATAACTTACTTCCTTTGCTTTTATGGGCAAGCGTTTTCCGAATACCACTTCTCCTCGAATTGTATTCTTCAGGAAAATTTTCCTCCAAAAGCTGCTCAAGAACCAAACAAACTTTCGGAAATCCTCTCGGGTCACAAACATGACACTCTTGACATTTGATCTTTTCGCTTTCTTGAGCCATATCTACCACACAGCCTTCGCAATACACTGTAAAAAGGATGAAAGACAAGATATTAGCACATAAGAAAAAAACGGAAAAGTTCTCAAGCAGCCGAAAATTGACAAATACTTATCAAAAAGCAAACATATAAGATGATACCATGTCCGCAATTGAGAACTACTGGTCGCACGAGCAGCTCCTTACATGCTGAACAGATCAAATCATCTTTTGAAATTTGCTTACTGACTTCGTTATTCTTAGGCAAGTCATTCTCATGAACTTTAACACATTTCGCATCTTTGGATTCTTCATTGCTGAATAATAACCTTGCTGCATTAGAGCACTCTTCCACCTTTCGTTCTTCTAAATACATAGAATTGTAAGCATAAAACAGTTCATTAGAATGCAAAAAAAAATTCAAAAAAGGATCTCATGAGTGTTTAGACTCACCAGAGACATTTAGAGAACCTCCACTGCATACAGACTCATCCTTAGCCTTTGGTTCATCAATCTGAGGTGAAAAACAGTCTTGTTCTTGTTCGACCTCTGAAACATGACATTGAAAAACTATTACCAACAAAAGTTACACCTAAAAAACTAGGGCAAAATAACCCAACAAAGAGAAAGTGCATAGGAAACTGTAAGCAAAGAACTCACTTAGAACTTGTTCCTCTCTCTTGTTATGCGCGAGCGGGTATATCTTCTTCAGCAGGAAATGCAGCTTTTGGCAGACAGCCGGAAAGTGAACATATGGGTCTCTACATATGGGACAATGAGACTCATGCAGTTCATTCATGGACTTATGTACGCACCAGAAACACGAAAGATGACCACATGCTGCATTGCAATCCAAAAGAAGCATTAGAAACTAAAATATCAAACAGAAAGAAACAAAAAAAGGTTAAAAAATATGGTTTGAGATTGTCTTGTGACTTAAGTTAACTGACATAGCACAATTGGTTTGTAAAGAAGCTCCCTGCGCAAAGAACCAACACAAAGTCTGTTTTTAATCTAGTGAACAATAATCCAAATTCTTGAAATTGTAGAGACAACGAAATCAATTACAGAACCAGACTAGGGATCTACAATCTCCCAATAATTGTATCATGAGATTTTACCGAATTAGCTTATCTAAATCCCTAAATGCTAAACACAAAACCCCAATCAATTTCCCCCAAATTTAACCTAATCACTTAGATGATTAGGGCAATCTTGCAATAAACAAACCAAAATGAACCCAGAAAAAAAAACGGGTGAAATAGAAAGCTTACAGGCAAACGCAGCAGAGAAACTTATCGGAGATTTCTTCCTGTAGTTCGACGTCCTTCGTCGTAAGATCCTCCATAGGTAGAGAGAGATGAGAAAAGGGTTTGACCAAAAAACTTTTTTTTTGTTTCCTGCAAAATTATCTGACCAAAAAAACGAGAAAGAGAGAGAGAGAGATCTGAGAATTTGAGACGGTGCGATGTTTTTGCTTAGCGGCCAAGGGCCAGAGAATCAATTAACCGCCGTACGGACTATAGCTTTTGCATTCCTTTTACATTTAGGATAAAAACATTAATTTTTTTTTTAATATTTCTCTTAATTCTAATTACCAAAAACCATAAGAAAAGACTTTAGCTGTCGTCGACAAAAAAAAAGACTTTTGTTATGTTGTTAGACTTGTGATATATTTTTAAAAGATAATTTCATCTTAAAAAAAAAGACTTTTGTTATGTTGTTAGACTTGTGCTATATTTTTAAAAGATAATTTGATCAGTAAAAAAAAGGACTTTTGTTATGTTGTTGGACTTGTATTATATTTTTTAAAGATAATTTGATTTAAGTATATATTTTCTAGCTATTTTTTCTCTCTTTTTTTTCTTTTTTTATATCTCTTATCTCCAATTTAGATTGTAGCACCAATCCTTTCTTTTCTAGATCTGAATTGTGGAAGCCTTAATCTGCAGATTTGTTTCTTCTTATTCTGTTCGCAGACCTAGGGCTAAAGTGAGGATTGTTATGATCTCTTCCTCGATCTCTCATTCACGCTGTATGGTAGAAGTGTTTATTTAGAACATTCATACTTATGTGTTATTTATAATCATATGCGTATTTTTTATAAATAAAGTATATCATATTCTCATATATTATATACTATTGTACTTATGTTGTGTATGATACCTATATCTATTTAAATGTTGTTATATGATGTTTGAGACTTGTTTGAGGATATCTTAATATCGCCGATCATTTCTGCCACATTGGATCTTGGTGTCATAATCATAATATCCTTAATAGCTATATAGTTCGTCGAACACTATGAATCTATATGTTTATCTTGAGTTGGATGCTTGTACATATTAACTTAGTTTTTTTGCTAAGAAAATACTAACTTAGTTATCTTTTTGTTTTTTTTGTGTGTTTGCATGTAGGTGAAATATGTTGATAAAAAAACGAAATAGACAATACATGATGAAAAACAAAATTAAATGAATAATTTAAATGTAAAAAACATACAACATGTTGTGAATTGTTGGATCATAACGCATAAAAATGTCTACATGATCAAATAACTTTGTCTAGGACTTGAATCACCCGGAACTGCATCATGGAATGTCTCTAACCGATCTTGTTGCAAATGGCTAGGACCGGTATCAGAAGATGCACCAAGGAAGCTGAGTGCTGTAACAACATCGCTGATTAGTGGTCTCACAGTAGGTTCTTCATGAAGGCACATGGCCGCTACAGCTACAGCTTGGTTCAAACTCTTTTCAGGGAACTCGCCTCGTAGCAATGGATCAGCTAGTTGTGGAAATCTATTTGGGTCTCTGAAAATTGGTTGTGCCTAAGCAAAAGTTGTAGAATGTTTCATTAGTGTATACATTAGTGAGCCACCAATGAATCATTCTATATGATAATAAAAACTCACCCAAGTAACCAAATTTTGTTCATGACTTGGTCTCATTGTGTCGATAACTCGTCTTCCGGTTATCAATTCCAACAACACAACTCCAAAGCTATAGACATCTGATTTAACCGTAAGGTAACCGGTTCTCTGATACTCAGGGGCACAATAACCGTAAGTTCCCATAACTCGGGAAGATACATGTAGTGTGTCTCCAACAGGACCCAACTTTGCTAAACCGAAATCCGACAATTTTGTATCGAAATCTCGGTCAAGCAATAAATTTGATGATTTAAGATCTCGATAAATCACAGGAGGATTTGCTTTGTCATGGAGATACTCAAGTCCTTTGGCTGCTCCTAAAGCAATCTTAATACGCGAGTTCCAGTCTAGTGGTTTCTGATCCGGTTCAAGATCTGTTTTTAATTACATCATCAAACCGGTTGGTTATCTATTGTTTTTTTTTGGTTAACCATTAAAATGGAGTTTGTGGATGATGAGGATTTTACCTAGGAGATGGTCTTCGAGTGATCCAAGAGGCATGTACTCGTAAACAAGAAGTCTTTGGTCTCCATCAGCGCAATAGCCAATTAGATTCACAAGATTCGAATGATGAAGAAGACTAAGCATCAAAACCTCGACCAAGAACTCTCTTTGTCCTTGTAATCCATTCTTATCAAGTTGTTTCACTGCCACGACCTGATCACAAACCCAAACAAAACCGATAGAACCAATATGATTTTAAAACTATATAAGCATATGTAATAAAGGATCAATATACAGACTAAATGTGAAATATCATTAGACAAAACATCAGGATTTGACCTGTCCTGTCTTGTCGAGCTTTCCTTTATAAACCCGCCCGAAACCACCTTCACCGATGAGGTTCTCTTGCCTGAAACTATTCGTAGCGGTGGCTAACTCACGGAACGTGAAAACTTGTGCCTTCATGTTGTTCAATGGCGCTTGTGCATTATTAGCCACAACTTCTCTTGTTCTTTCTCTCAGATTATCTACAAGAGAAATGGATATAGCAGAAGTTGTTTAATTTTCATATTGTTTCCAAAACATTTCCAAAGATTTGAAGGAGAGCTTACTAGGTGAGCCTGATTGCCTATACGGAGCAGGCATGGAAGAGCCTTCATTTTCTGTATGTTTCGAAGAGAAACACGAGAAACAACTCATCTTCTCTAAAACGTTTTTGCAAGACCTTCTTCTACTTTCAATATCTTGTGATTGGTTCTATATATGAAGAACCAACACTCCTAAAAAAAAAACAGAAATGTTTTAGTTTCCTGTTGTATGCAGAGTTTAATAGGTTATAACAGAAACAAAGAGAGGTTTTTGAAACGATACAATATTGAGAAGACAACCTCAAGATGAAACTAATTGGACAGAAATATTGGCTACTATTTGCCATTAAAACAGTATATTATTATACCAATTTGACAAAAAAAAAAGAGGAAGTTTATTATTTTTTACTAATTTTCTTGACCTGGTACAGAGCATCAAGATTGATTTTAGGATATTTCCGTACCTGGTTTTTTTCTTCCTGTGATTCTGAGTTGGCTTATATTTATACCTAGATTAAATTTATAGATAGCTAAGCCATAAATAGCTCAAGTCTATCATACTACACATTATTTCATGGAAAATAATATGCTGAGAGTGAATTTGTTATCCACAATATAACTTTAGAACTTTTTGGATTTTTTTTTCATCTTCAATTGGCCCAAGACAGCTAGATATACATGGTTTAATTAAATGTAATAGTGGTTTTGGACAATTTATGTATTTTGCAGAATTTTCCCAATAAATGATAATGTTTTTTTGGATCTTAAATCCAGTATATTATAAGAAAATAAAAATTTATAAAAACGATTTATAATTAAAATATATAATTAAATATAAATTCATTTATAATTTTCAACTACATTTAGAAAAGTTAGATTTGCTTGCTCTCAAATGACGATTTTTTCCTTCAATTGACCCAAGAGATCTATATATATTACCGCACATATATATATATGTGCACATATATATATATATATATGTATATATGATTTAATTAGATGGTAACAATGTTTTCAAACATATTAATGTATTTGATAGAAATACACAAATAAATAACAGTTTTTTTGGACTTTGAAGTCGGTATATAGTCATAAAAAAGAAAAAATAAAATTAAACAAATTTATTTAATAGATTTCAACTACATTTATAAAAATGTTACTTATTTGTTGTGAAATGATAATTTTTTTTTCTCTTAATGACCTAAGATAGCTAGATATATGTATGGTTTAATTAGATGGTAATAGTAGTTTTGGAAAAATTTATGTATTTGACGAAATTTTATAAATAAATGTTGATGTTTTTTAAATTTTAAATCCGATATATTATAAGAACCAAAATTGATAAAAAGATAAATAATTAACTTCAATATATATAATTTAAAAAAAAAATCATTTACAATTTTCAATTGCATTAAGAAGAATTAGATGTACCTGTTCGCGGACTTCTTTCTTCAACTGACCCAAGACAACTACATATATAACCACTTATATATGTATATATAGATTAATTAGAAATCATTTATTGTCATGATAAAGAAAACAATATCATTAAAAATGATTTAATAGATTTCAACTATATATATATTTTTTTACTTATTTGTTTTAAAATCATGATTTTTTTCTTACATTCATTGATTCAAGACAGTTAGATATGTATATGGTATAATTAGATGGTAATAATGAATTTGGAAAAATTAATGAATCTGATAGAAATGCACAGATAGTGTTTTTAGATTTTAAATCTGGTATACTGTAAGAAAATATAAATTAATAAAATAATAAATAAATAATAAAAATATATAATTAAACAGAAATTCTACAAATTTTAACTTATTTAGAATAATTAGATTTTACTTGTTCTAATTGACGATTTTTTTCTCAATTGACCCAAAACATCTGTATATATAACCACATATATATTTATATAAGGTTTAATTAGATTGTAATAATAGTTTTGGACATATTAATGTATTTTATAGAAATGCACAAATAAATAACAATGTCTTTTGCAGATTTTTAATTTGATATATTGTCATAAGAAAAAACAAATATCATTAAAAATTTATTTAATAGATTTCAACTATATTTAGAAAAAGGTTACTTATTTTTTCTGAGATGGTGATGTTTTTTTTCATCGACCCAAAACAACTAAATATATGTATGGTTTAATTAGATGATAATAATGGTTTTAGATATATATATCTGATAGAACTGCACAAATAATTTTTTTTATCCACAACTTTTTTATTGATTAAGCCCAAAGGACATATGAAAATGATATAAACGATACAAGCAATGTTCTGAAGCCCATCCAAAGTAAAGTGAACTCGATAAATTGAAGAAGGAACACGTTTACATACACATGTTCAATGAAGCACAAATAAGAGATCTACGCGGCAAATAGCGAGAAAACACCAAATAAAGGCTTATCTCTATTACTTCACTAGATGCTCTTCAGAAGAGTAGATCCAAACAATTTGTGACTGGAAGAGCTTCAAACCACCGGAGTTCTAGTCTCTGATCATCTCTATCATTTGTAATATCTTTAGATCGGCCCTTTGAAAACAAGTTGATAGTGAGTTACATCCAAAAAACGGCAAGACATCAAAGATAATAAAGATGGATTGATGAATCACACAGAAGTTACGGATGACTTCTGATTTACCTATGGAATGAATGGTCATACAAAGAATATGAAAAGCCTTGATTTATAGAATAATTTATTTTTGAAAGAAAAAATTAGATTGAAAATTATATGAGTTTCACAAAAGAATACAAGAGGTTTAATAGAGAAGGACAAGTAAAGGAAAATATGGTCTTGGTCTTGGTCCTTGACCATTTCGGAAACCAAACAAAATTCGAAATGTAAACTCTTGAACTTCAAGCCGTGTGAAAGAGTATAATGGGTCTTGGTCTTGATCAACAAACGGATGAAGGTGAAAAGTGATTCATAAGTTTCGTTAAAACCATTCATTTGAAAAACCTATTCGGACAAAACCAAAGATAAAAAAAAGGGCAAATAGATCACTTGTCCATTTGTTGATGTACTTGTATCGAAACCATAGTGGTTTGGTAAGCTTTATGAATATGGTTTTTGATGTGATTAAAGATTACCATCAAGGCTTGCCTCAAAGCCTTAGTCTTGGACCGGATCATATGGCCACTTAGAACTTCTTTGGTTGCATGACTCTTCTTGCGTAGTCATTCGGCTACAAACTCCAGTTCAAGATCCATGCTATCCATGAACATATCAATTTGGCTCATCGGAAACAAAAAACCGGCAAAGCCGGAGAAGAAATCCAATTTAAAAATCAGAAATTGAAGATCACCTCTCTCTTTTTTAAAAAGGGGGTTTTAGCATGTATAACCAACAAATAAGTTATACATTGTATAATCCATAATATATACATTTGTACATTTTGGACGTGTGACATCTTCTCATACTGTCTTTCTCTTTCTTCTTTTTTTGTTTGTTCAAGTTTTCTCTTTTTCCAATCTTATTTACCTTATATCTTTTAAAAGTAAGTTGATTAAAAATTGGAATTAGAATGAAAAAAATAGAATTTTTTTTTCATATTACATAATTTGAATTTTTTAAGTCGAAGAATTTTTTAAATAAATAAGAAATTATAAAAATATGAAATACTATATATAACACAAACGAGTCTATTATATTATTAAGTATTAATGCATCATTTTATATAGAAGATGATAAAATTATATTTCATATTTTTATATATTGAACACTTGTTTATATTGATTATCAATTAATTTAAGTTTGTAATTCTAATCAAAACAATTATGTAAACCGTATTATTTTATATGTTCTACATAGAGAAAGAAGTTTGCAAAAAACTCTAACTATCATTTTATATTATACTATTTTGCTATCGAATATTTATTGCTTTATGTTTTCTAAGTCTATACTATTTGCATATCTATTAAACTATACTAACTACCCCAACAATATTAGTATAATTTATCTCTCTCTTCGGCCAAAATAGTCAGCTTTATGTGTAAATTGTTAGTTTGTTCATGTCACTTATTACATAGCTATTTTCTTTGTTATGTTGTCTAATATGGTTATCTCTCTAATTCACCTTTAAAAAATTAGGAATGAAAAGTGAAAGAGAGCAGAAAATATATATTTCTCTCTCTAATTAATATATTAAACAATAAAGTCTAAATAGATTTTTATTTACAATTTTGCATTAAAAATATAAAGTGACACTTTTTGTGAACACAAAATTAAAACTATAAAATTATATTTTTGTAAGACGAAGATAGTATTATAAATAATATTTTCCCTTATTTTTTAATTTAGTATCTTCCAAAAATGGAATAACTGAAAATGATAAAAGACAACTAACATTCATCAATCTGAAAAATATGACTAAATAAAATTTATTTAGTAGAGTTCAACAGTATCTACAAAAATGTAATTTGTTTGTTTTGAAATGATCACTTTTTTGGTTAAAATATGATATTGATTAAACAAAAAAAAAGAGTTACAATGTTTTTTGCATAATTACAAAGAAACAAAGCATGAGAAGGTTGGAAAAACAGAGCATGATTTAAGTTTATAAACTCTCAATTAACCAAGGTCAAACAGAGCTTACAGTGTTCTAACGAGCAAGGACGTCATCATTGTGTGCATCTGGTTCTTGACAGTGAGATTAGATGATGGTCGATATATGCTTATGGATCATGCGAGCAAGATGAGTCAGGAAGATTGGTAGGCCTTGATGACGACGAGGGTTCATCCCCTGCAATTTTTGTTTCTTCTTCTGCTATTTCCCCCTCTTCATGTTCATCCTCATCCTCTGAAATGGACGCTAACACGTTGAACCGCAGAAATGATCATTTTTTTTCTTCAGCTAAACCAATACAACAAGATATATCTACTTCAATTAAACGATAATAATGGTTTGAAAGATCTTAATATATTATATTTGAAACAATTGTACTAATAGATAGGGGTTGGTGAATTATCCAGGATTTGAGATTCGATCTGTTATCCGATTAGATCCGTTCCAAAAATTAATAATTTTTAATTTTAATAAAGATTAGAAACGCAAACAACATTTGTATCATTTCACCATTTCATTTCTTTATTGTTGTGAAAATATAGTAGTTCTAGTTTTAAAATTTTATTTGAATCAGATCCAGATATCCGCTGGAGGGATTTTCAGATTCAGATCGGGTAGAAAGTTTTGAGTGATTAATATGTTGATTTAGGAAATTTTAATTGGATATTATTTATCTAATTTGTTTGATTTGAAACCACTGTCTTAACTCTATTCCACTTTCTCACATTCTTAATGTGATATATTTGGTTTATGTAGATTCAATCTTTTTTATACTAGCATGATTGATGTGCACTTGCAATTTTATATTATGATGAAACACGAGTGTATCAGTTTCTCAATGTTTAAGTTGTGAATGAGGTTTTTCATATTACGCAAGGTTGTTGAATGTTGTATAATATGGGTGGCTAGAAAAATAAGATAGTCTTCTTTCTAATTTTCTTACTCTTAATAGAGTTTTATCTTTTCAGTGCATCAAGTCGTTTATGGGTTCTTTAATTTCAAGACAAACATGGACCAAAAAGTCTTTCCCTCGTATCAAAGAGTTTTCGTGCAAAAACAATGCTGTTTCGGTACGTCGAGAAGATGCAAAAGATGAATGATAAGAATATTGTTGACAAACCAATAAAAATTGTTGGTTCCAATTACTCTCGTTTGAATCACTCATCTTCCTCATGAAGGATCTAGTGGTTAGATCTGATGAGACTGAAAAATTATGGTTCAGTTTTCAATCAAAGGAGGATATAAAAGATGTGCTAGAGAAATATCCAGTATATTTGGATTTTTGGATGGTCTTATTGGTTCATTGGCTGGGGATTTTGATAAAAGATAAACGTAGTAAACATGTTGTCTCAAGAACGTTTCTCATTCTTTAACATTGTATATGTGAAGTACCTCTTTCGACGAAATAGTATAATATAGTTGAGAGATGATTCAACCTACCTAAACAACAAACCTTTTTTTACTCGAAGCAGGTGAAGATATTTATAGGGGAATACATGATCTAAAAAACAAATTTTTTTTTTGAGATCATCCTTTTTTCCATGTTTACAAGTCAGTATTATTGTAATGAAAAATGAGTAGTCAATTATCTTGGTAAGTTTGTTTTCCGAAATTTCTAATATTTTAACCTTCTGATGGCAAAATTTAAACATAAATATTCTTATGATATATTTTGATCAAAATTTTTTTGACATGCATACAAAAATAAAACCATTCAAAAATTTGGTCTTGACAACAATTTAATTGGTGGTTGTATGCTTGGCGGTTAGGAGCCGCTGCGATTTCACCTTATTCGACCAAAAAATCAAAAATTGTAAAACATTTCATTTTTTTAGATATTAACTTCGAAATTTGATATTTCTTTGTAGGATCTATTATGGTATGATAAATCCACAAAAATACCTAGCGAGAACCACAAAAAAAATTGAAAGAAAACTTCAGCAGCTCAACTAACGTTATAAAAAATTGTCACCAAAAAAAAAATACTAGTATATATTTGTGTTTTTGTAGGTTATTACAAAAATTGAGAAAAAAAAACAGATTTCTAAGGTCTGAAAAGTTCAAACGGACCACTAGACTAATTTGCATCAACATATATGTGTGTGTGTGTGAAAATCAAGGCCGTTAACAAAAATACAATATACATGAAATAAAGAAAGAAAGAGAAGAAAAGTGGAACATCATAAAGCAAATGATTGATGGCATATAATTCAACAACGAGGAAATGATACGGTTATAATTATCAAATCATCACTTTTTTTCTTATTCGGCTTTTGGTCTTTTCTAGGACACTGTGCTTTGAGTAGACAAAAAGCTATGTAGGAACGATTCTTGACTAATAATTTTGCTTCTTCTCTTCTACAGTCTCTTGTCGTTAAACCTAACCAAAGAAAAAGCTGATCCAGATTCTTTTTGATTTTTATTTATTTATTTTATACTGTAAATAAAAACAGTTTTACAGAAAGATAATGGGTCTTCTCACTTCTGTCTCGAATCGTATAACATATGGTTGGGTATGAATATCGGAGGGTCCATAGTAACCTAATTATTATTATCTTTTTCTTGAAAGATTATTACTACTTTTTTCCGATAAAGAAGAAAATTGTTTTAGGTAATTGAAATCAGATATAGCTGTTTTGCATTTTCTTTTCGTAAACTATATTCAGAAAGGAGAAAAGAGATCTAACAATTATTTGGGAAATGCCTCGAGATCTTCATTTGTCATTCACTATTGTTACAAATAAGGTCTTTCTGTTCAAGCTCTAACCTTTTATAATAATTAATCTATCATAATCTAATGATAAATGATTCTATATGCCTCAAGTAGTTTGTGAAGGAAAAATATAGCAATAGTGTATAGCGGGAGCCTACATACACATGTGAACGATTAACGAATAATAGTATCTCTTCTTTACAACTCTAACTTCAAAACTTAAAAGATGGAGGAAGCAATATTAAAACGAACAAAAAAGATTTGAAAAAGAGAAGAAGCGTACCAAATTGATCCATCCAAAGATATATATACTAAATCCATAACAATGAAGTTCTTCTCTAATCTCCATCGATCAGAAGCTTCTCCCATATATATAATATAATATTGATCTATAATAACTTATCTTTCAAACTCAGATATGCCAACTCACCTAGTTGGAAATAGGGTTTGGACCACTAGGAACTTCATGAGCATCATTTCCAAACTGTCTCCTCCTAGGAGTGCGGTTGCGTCGTGTGCGAGCCTTTGGACGCAGATCCATTGTTGATGAAGCTGGAACCGGAGGTTCGAGAAGAACCCTCTTGAAGGGAGCAACCGTAGATGCGGATTGATGATGAGTCATGGGGATTGTAAGGCTAACGAAGAGGATGAAAGATAAGAAGATGAGGAGAAGAAGAAGAAGAGTATGAGAATGTGATGATTTGGTATTGGTTTTGTCATTTGATGTTGCCATGCAAATTAGAAAAAGAAATAACCACCCCCCCAAGATCCCAAGAGGGTTCAATATCCATTAACCAGGGACGAACAACTCGAGAGCTGGTCAGAGCCACGAGAGTAAGAGAAAAGAAAGAAGAGAAGAAGAAGAAGAATGAAATGAAACAAAAGAGAGATCTAGTAATTAAGAAGAAGAATGAGTTTGAGATACAGAGAAGAAAGAAAAGGAAAAGAAAGAGAGAGGTTTTCAAATTTTCACACTCTTGAATTTCATAAATAAAGTAAAACCATAACAAATGTATACAGAATGGTCACGAGGTATGAAATTACTAAAGCACCCTTTGTGCAAACATAGCCTGGAGAGAAAATAATGGACATATATGGTGAATTCAGACTAGGGTTTGTATAACGAGAGACAAGACTTGTTCAGATTTTTCTTTCGAAGAGATTTTACTATTAAGCCCCTGAAAAGACTTAAAATTGTCGGTAGGCATGCCACTGCACAATGAGCAATCACATGAAAGAGTACAAAAGCATGTAATGGTAATTGAGTCATTAAGCGATTATCGACGAATCTTAAAAGCTTAGGCAAAAGGAAAAGTTGATAATATAAATGAAAGGAAGGGAGGTGGACGAAAGCAGAGTTCTTGCTTTCTTTTCTTTTAGTTTTTCCATTTCTTTTTGTATTCTTTTTATTTCCCAAGAAAATATTTTTTTGACTAACTTGACCAAACACCAATTGTAGTAAACCAACGTATATCAATACTAGTCAATGAGGAAAAAATGAATATTTCTGATTAAATTATGTATTATTTAATTGCCCATTATGTGTGGAAGTCAAATTATACCCTATTAAATACGAATATGTCCTCTGTAACAATAGTATCATGTCACTGAAATCAATATCATTAAAAAATGAAGAAAGTATTATAAGGAAAAAAGTTAAAATAAAATATAATTTTCTTTTTCTAAATGAAAAATTATAAAGTGGAGATAATTTTCGATATTATTTTGGTACAACATTACGATTTTTCTGATAAAAAATAGATAAAAAAAGATAAAATTGTAGATAGACAGACTATGTAATAAATTGACATAATTAGAAAAAAACAAGGAAAACAATTGGAGAAAAACTAAAATTTAATTTAAAATTTTTATTGTTTTAAATTGAAATTTTGTAATATGAAAGTAATCGGTAACATTATTTGGTACCATATGATGGAAGACTTATGTTTATCGACAACAAATTATGATCTCTAATTAGCCCAAGGACTATTTGCATGGTGTTAACGACGTACATAGCATATATACATGTACGTATGCAATTAGAGAATCATACATACAGAGATGTGTGTTCTTGTACATATTTTTTGGTAAAAGTATATATGTTTTTGTAATTTATACATTAACTAATAATATCTCACGGGAAGAGTCAAGAGTATGCGCGGAAATTAGGGCGGTGGCGTAAGTGTATGGAAGAAGCGATTCGGTGACATCTTTTTTTGGTAAAAAAAAATGTTTTGATGAAGAAAGAATGATATCATTATATGAATGAACATATAATATATAATAAATATTCGATTATTAGATTTGATGAATAAAGAATGATATTCGATTACGGAGAGACTGTGCATGTCTCCGTTACGTGGATTGCATGGGTCCCTCGCTTTCTCGGAACGATGCCAACGAGAACGATTGTACGTCGTGGTCATTTTCGTCATTTACATCTCCTTTTGTTTTAAAATAATTTTAGGTTTTTTTCTTTAATATCTTTTGTTCATCCTCATTGTTAATTTTTATGCCATTCACATTGACAACTGAAGAAACTATATAACATACCGTGGATTTTTAGAAAATAGAAACTAAAATAATCTATATAGAGAGAATTAACAAAAGTAATTTTGTAAAAAAAATTATCTCGACTTTTCTAAATCAGAACTATTTCGAATAATCTATGCATACGATTATGATTGGTCTTGAATTTAAACAAAATAACATTAATTTACAGCGTTATTTATATAGAAAAATTGATAGGATAAAATAATATATTTTTTAGAAAAAACATACAAAACAGTATATTTTTTATAATTTATGATTTTCTAAAAGTCAGAACCGGTTTTACACAACAATATTATATGCAAGAAAAATATCATGAATAGTTCACCACTTCTTAAATCAATCTATAGTATATAGCGATCTTTGCTATAATGTATAGTGCAACGTTCGAAGATTAATAAATCTATCTTATGCCATTGTTTTGTATTTATATTTGGAGTTGTTAGAGTGGTTTGGACTTGATTAGGCACTCTTTCAAGTAACATAACAGTAGAAAAAAGTGTCAAATGATTCTTTTCTTTATAGCAAATACGAAAACAAAATGATGAGTAAAGGATTAAACAGGAGTAATCTATACTTTGATTATAAAGTTAAACAAAATGATGAGTAAAGGAACATATATAGATCTATGCAAGCGTGCGTGTATATATAGATATATGTATAAATGTAAAGTTCGTTTGTATGGACGCCACCAAATGGGTGATATCGATAAGTCATATTTTGCTTCAACATTTAGTGAAAGGCATGGAGAGCTGAAAGATTGGTCCCATATCGTGATCTCCCATTTTAAGACAAGCTTTTTATCTTTACTTTTTTTCCTTCATCTACTTTTGTTTTTTTTACTTTTACACCTATTGATTTTCACAATGTAATGTATCTTCCATAATTAATTATATGTTTTTATGTTTATGTATAGTTTGTAGTGCTATGTTTGATATTTATAATTTCTTTTTAATATTTCGAATTTGAATTTATATCAAAATATTTTTGTTAAGTGATAAAAAATTTATCGAAAATTCGTCTGTTAGAAATAGCATGTTTTTTTTTGGTAGTGTTAAAATCAAGTTTTGTTGATGGGTTTGGCTCTTTGAAAAGAAAAAAAAAACATTTACATTCGAAAATCTTCAGGGCCATCAGATGGCTCACAGAAAAAAGACTTAAACTATATCCACTAAAAGAGCCATAAAGAGGTGATTTAAAGAATTAAAAGTAAAGATGTTTTTCTTAATTAATTGAACTATTAAGGAGGAAAAATAGGAGAAAAATGAGCAAATATATATTTTACTCCACTAAAGGACTTTTTTCTTTGTCGTCGATAAAAGGACATATATAATATGCTTTGTAGTGTAGCTTTCACCAGTCAAATTGAAGAAAAAATAGAGAAATTATGGGGGGACCGTAGGCCTCCACTACACTCCAACCAAACCAAACCAAAACAAATTTCATGACAATTATTTTACAATGATGGCATGTGATGTGAAACAGAAATTTAAATGTTCATTAAAAATTTTAAAAATGAGAAGAGTTTGCAAAAAATATATTTCTATAGATTATGGAGTCTTGGCCTTATTCTTGACAATGATGCCTCATCAAACAAATTAAATGCTGTTTTTAATTTTTTTTTGAAAGTTAGATAGATAATAATGCTGAGTTTGAAGTGACATGAAATTTCTATTTCCATTCTTTCTATCAAGTAACATGAATATTTATGAATCATTAATATAGAAAAAACCTGTAGGAAATAAAATAAATCACAGCTAAATATTATCATGTTTGGGATAAGGTTTGGAAAGAGTGCCATTTTTTCTTCGCAAAAACACAAATTTTAGTATCATAATAAGCAAATGGATGAATGAGGAATTGAAAAGATGGAAAACTTTTTTTTTGCCCTTTAATGCTTTATCTTTGCGTAAAGTTTTGCATGATTGGTTAGTCTTATCGGAAGTTTTTCACTTAAAGTTTTAGACCAAAATGCTGAAAAAACAATATATTATATATATATATATATATATATGATCTATAAGTGTTAATGAATTGTTGTAGTGACTAGCTTAGTGATTGAAAGCATATGTTTGTGGACTTTCATGATGAGCATTCGGGTTTAGATAAGTACCAAGCAAAAACAATTTTAGGCATATATTTTAACCACTAAAAAGTATAGCATAATATGTAAAAAAATGGCTAGTCCATAACCAAATACACTTTGAATGAGTTATCTTGCCACATTCATGATATCACTTTTTAAAAATACCAATGATTATAATCTATTTTCAAAAATACTAGTTCTATGGAAGTTTATAAAAACTTAAATTTATAAAGATTTTATAAAACATATTTATAAGATTTATATCCATGTTATAAACTTTATAAAACCTTACAATATTTCTTATATAACTTTATAAAACCTTACAATTTTTCTTATAAAATTTTATAAAAGATATTTTATAAAATCTTATAAACATGTTTTTATAAATCCCTTATAAATTCAGTAGTATTTCTCAAAATTTCTCTTAAAAATGAGTAGCTGTTGGCTTATAAAACTGGCCACTTTAAACTACGATTCTTAGCAACCAATTTAATAATTGGAGTCTGGATCAGTAATTGGAGATTATAAATCGAAAAAGTCTGGATCAGTAATTGGAGATTTTAAATCGAAAAAGTCTGGATCAGTTATTGGAGATTATAAATCGAAAAAGTCTGGATCAGTAATTTACCCATGTAGATTCGTAAAATTGAATTTTCGTAAAGTTTTTATTTGTTTATTCAGAATCAGAAGATGCTATAATGTTTTTCTACAAACCCGCGTTTTTGTAGAAAAGAAAGAAGGCCACGAAGTTTGACACTTCAAATTTGTTTATTAAACTATACATTTGCTTTTCTGTTTGCTTCATTAATCTATATATACACTACTGGTCGATAACACGTTAGATAGGAACAAACTAATAATGAAGAAAACAACAACACAAGCTTTTCTTCTTCTAACTTTGCTTCTTACACTTGTCTTTCTACTCTTTCACGTTCGTGTCCCAGAGGCTAGGTTTCGTCACCTAGGTCAGTCACTTCTTATTTCGAAAGTTTCTATCACAATAAAATTTAAGTAATTTACTATTTAATTACAATTAGGCAGAATATTTTTTTCTTCTTCTTGAGTTAGTCTCGATATTGATTTTAACCAAAAATGAAAGAAATATCTTTAGTTATAGTTTGCAAAAATAAAAATTTCTTAGTATTTGTATATAGTCTCTCCTATCCGATCACCAGAGTTCAACCGGCATATTATATGTTTCGAATTCGTGCACATACAGCAAAAAAATGATTAATTTAACATTTTTGATTTTTAATCCAAAATATTCATAGGTTTAATAGGTTTAGATCCAAAATTTCTTGATAAAAAATAGTAAAAAAAATCTTTTAATTAATACTTGTAAATAATCTTTTTATCTGATATCGGTATCTCAACCGGAATACTATATGTTTCAAATTCAAGCACATGCGGCGAAAAAGCGATTAGTTTAACCTTTTTTTATCTCTAATCCGAAAAATTTCTAGATTTAGATCAAAAAATTCTTGATTAAAAACTAGTAAAAAAATATTTCTGGTGTTTTACCTTTTTTAAAAAATATTTTAAATCATGTATGTTAATAGTTGAGGATCGGATACTCGCAAGACCCTCCCCACCATGTGGAGCTTCTCCTAGGGGAAGTCAGGTTACGGGAATAACCAACAAGCAGTGTAAAAGAGTTCGAAGACCTCCTCGTGTACATTAGTCCGAAGAGAAGTCCACAACGGATAGAACATCAATAACGTGTTTGGTTTCTACGCTATGCTAAAGATATCGTTTAATTGAGACCATTTCTTTTACCATTAATTTCTTTCAGAAAATCATGTTGGTAAACAAAAAATTAATAATAAAAAGATGATATCGTAGTTACTTGTAAAATTAATCTTGCACCCGTATGATTGACTATCGAAAAGGGTTTATATAGAGAACCTAACATAATCTGCTAAGAATACAAACTTAACTAATTACAAAGATGTAATATACTAACACACCTATCCAAGATGGATGGACCAAAGTCAGACTAGTCTTGTTACTAAGAGGAACAAAGCGAGCTCGAGATATGGATTTGGGGAGAGACCATTAGCCAGCTTATCACAAGAAGCAATACAAGAGTGGTAGAGCTTGCCAGATTGTACCAAGTCGCAAATGTAATGAAATTTAACAACCACATGCTTAATATGTGGCGCAAAGGTTGTCAGAAACATTATCACTATAAATGAAGGGTGGAGTGGGGAGAGGGATACCAAGTTCCAACAAGATAGAACGTAAACATTGAACCTTGAATGTCATAGTTGCGACAGACTTATACTCTGTTTCAGTCCATCGAGCTATTGTAGCGTTGCTGTTTGAAAGACCTTGAGATGAGATGTTGGCCAAGAGAAACAAGACGAGCTCTAGTGGATATGTAGTCATCAATGTCACCAGTCCAATCCGCACCAAAGGAAGCATGAAGCGTGAGAGCATTTAATTTTAGGACATTAAGATAGTTTACACAAGCTTATGGTATTCTACTTCTAGTCCTTTGAACGTTGATACGTTAGACTTATATTTTCGCAATAGATTAAACTAAAAGCTTCTCGCAATCGATTGGTGTTATTAAGATCGAAACATGAGAATTTTGATACATCATTTAGAATTCTATAAGAAAGTAGCACAAGTACATTATATAAACAACAAAAAAGTGCATTAGAGTTTAAAGAAAAACCGATATACAATTAACGTATAGACGTTCTACCAAGTCTCTCACATAAATATACATACACACATCGTCTGAATTTAGAAACAAAAAAATTAACATAATATATAAACGAAGAATTAAAAATCAGTTTTCACCAATATTCACCTAATTACATGCCAATGATTACCATTGATAAATTGTCTTTATACACTTTCCATTACTTCTCTTCTCCGTTCATCTCCACATTACATTATCACTGCCAACCAAGTCACAAGAAGCTAAGCCTTTTAGTCATTTGTACACAAAGAAACTACACAATACTTCAATGGACGAAGTAACAAGAACCCTAAGTTAGTTTAGCTACACATCTGGTTTATAGACAGCATGAATCAATGCTTGCCTGCTTTGGCATAAAATAATGTGAAGACACTCACTTAGATCTATCGTCTCGTATCCCATTCCCATAAATGGTAAGATAAGTACTGGATTCTAAATAGCTGACCTAGCAGCACAAAAATTCATATGTGATCGGTTTCTGAATCGCTCTAAAGAAACTAAACACAGAGTGTCTTTCAAAGTTTCACCATCACCAGATCAACAAAGGCTATGCAAAACACAGTTTCAACAAAATCCCATAATAATCGCCATTACAGACACAGGGGGAGGATGATCATCATACCAGTGGGATAAGCAAGCAAAATCAAGCGTGGATCGAGCCAATCCGAGTCTCCTCGGAGTGGAAAACGTCGCTAACCGATACGGTCGAGCAGAAACTAACAAGCTTATGAAACTTGTTGACAGGAGAAGGCAAATGAGGAACTCTTCTCCATCTACACTTTCCTTTCTCTACACCAATCTCACAGATACAAGCTGGATACTTTTTATGGCAATCTTCATTAAACACATATATAAGATTCCCTGAGCCAACACATTTCAAAGTCCTATACTTGTTACTATCTTCCTCATCCTCGTTATCAACTAATCCAGACAACAAAGCTTCAGGCATTATCGCGATCTCGCTAAACTCCATGGAACCTTCTTCGATTCTCCAAAGATTAAACGAGAACCCACGAGCCGAATTACACATCCCACCAAGAACAAGCATACCATCACACGAATTGAGGAAAGCAAACAAGAGCCCAGGTGGTCTAAGCGTTTGAACATCGCTCCATGTATAAGTATCCAAGCAGAAGGAGGAGATGAAGGATGAATTGATATCGAAAACATAGAATTTCCTTCTGCAGAGTGCAGAGCTTAGGGTTTCATGAGCGTTGGATCGGAAATCGGCAGGGAGTGGCGGACAGAGCTCCCAGGAATCGTGAGCCGGATCGTAGACCTGAACGGCTAATCGATCATCGATGTCGACCAATCCACCGATGGATCCAACTCCACCGACGAGGATGAGCTTGGAAGAGCCAGAGCGAGTCGAGAAAACGCCCAAAAGAGGACTAATCCGAGGGAATCGAACAGGGGAAGTAAATCGCCATCGAGGTTTGATGATCGGTGAGAAGGAGAATCTAGGAGCGGTGGTGAAGAGGAACCGATCGGATCCGACGAGGTGGATGGAAGGGAAAGAGGCGGCGGGAAGACGGAGCCAAGAGTCGGAGAGAGGATCAAAGGCGAAGGATTGGTTGTGGAAGGAGGAGGTGTTGTGGATACCGAAGAGGAAGAGCCAAGGAGAAGAGGAAGAAGAAGGAGAAGGAGGAAGAGAGATGATGATTGAGCGCCATAGCTTGGAGACGGAGGAGAAACGGACGAGGGAAGGGATTGGGAGAAGAGAGAGGATTGATTCAGTGACATCGATGTTTAGAGAATTGAAACTTGAGGATTCAGGATTGGTATCTGACATTTTCGTGCATTTGATGCTTTTCTCTCTTTCTGGTGATTTTCCGAAGAAGAAAGAAGAAAGAGAGATTTTGAGGGTGATGAGTGAAAAGTGCAACGATGGAGAACGTGTGACGGGAAATTCGCGAAATTTTTGGGGACTAAAGCAAAACAAATTTAAATACTTATTTTTTTTTTGTGAATGAATGGAAACATAATATTGTTTTATATTTTAGAAAAATTATACAGAAAACTCTAAGTATTATTATTTATATTAATTATATAGTCAACTACATTATATATGAATATGAGATATTATATGTATACATAGTCAACTAGTAATTATGAAATAGTAAACTATGTAATCCAAAAAAATATTTGTATATAGTCAATTCTTGATTTTAAAAATATTATTGATGCTTTGCCTATAAAAAATGTTCTTTCTTACAACTTGCTTTTTTTCTGTTCAGAAACATATCTATTTTACAACAAAACTATTTATTAACTAAATGGCATAGTAGTTATTTTGCATTCACCTTTTGTTATTTATCTAAATTTGTTTATACAAATATTATTTTATGAATTCACATCTAAAAAAAAATATTAACCTAATTAACCCATATTTTTTTGTAACTGAGAAATAAAATATTTTTTTTGACCCAAAATATATAAGATGTTTTATGTAATTTTTCTTACAGTAAATTATTTATTGTTGTTTCGGTCATTCATTAACAAAAAAATGAGGGCCATATCAGGTAAATGAAAAAAGTATGTGCATTTTAATAAATATATCAAAAAATTTATTTTATCTTTTTCAAATGAAAATCCTCCTAAATATTTATTTACAACTTAATTAAGTCATCCAAAAATAGTCACCCCAAAAACACTTTTTTTACTTCTACCCCAAAAACACTTTATTTATTACTAGAGTATACATATATAAAACATTTTCCCTTTTTGCAATGAATGAATGGAAAAAACAAATTGATTTTTATTTTGAAGTTGTGTAGTAATAAAAAAAATTCAAATAGAATTTGTTTTGAATCTAAAGTTCTACAAACATATTTTAGATGAAAAAGTGTAAGGCATTTCTAAATTTTACAAACTTCTCTCCATAGTATATAGTCTACTAAATTCAGTGTACAGAAGAAGTATACCAAACATTTGTAGTTATGATTTATTGGATACAGTATTTAATCTATAAATTATTATATTGGAACTAAAAAAATTGAACAAAAAAGATGATACTAGGAGAGATGCCAAAACTATTCTTTTTTTAGGAAAAATATATCGTAATTTATGTCCTAACTTTTTTTAGTCAACCCATATGTTTGGGCTTTGAGTTAACGATTTTGTTTGGGCTTAATAGTAGAATCTTAAATTTTCACTTCGAAGTGAATTTGAGAATAAGTAATTGGTTTTACAAATTTGACCCAATATGCTGAAGATAATATTATGTTCGTTGCAAATTATTATCTTATTTGTGTTCACTTCAGTTCAAGGTAACAATTTTTATTAGAATTTAAAAATTCGATACATTAACGGTTTAATTAAAAATGAAAGTTGTGCTTATTGGAAATGAAAACTTCGACCACGCTTCAATGCTGGTATGCGATTATTATGCATAAAAAATAAATTATCCTCCAATTTATCATTATCTCTACATAAATGTAAATGATGATACTGATACGTATTATAAATCATCGCAACGGTTATTGCATCGTATTGAATAGTAACACCAGTCTCGTACAATTTCATTTCAGGTGTATAAATTTTGTGTGTAAATAAAACTAAATAAACATTTTGAATTTTGCGAGTTGTGAGCTACACTACATATTTTGAAAAACCCAAAAAATATGTATATGTTAAGAAACATGAATTAATACTAATCTAAACTCTTTACTAGCTTGGTCAGTCAAATATGTAAATATTTACCATATACTCTATTTAAATTTATCCATTACTTATGTTTCTTCTATATGATGATTTGTTTTAAGGATCAGAAATTTGTTCTTAGTATATGAAGTGTGCTCATTTTGTTGGGCGGATGCTCAGGTTTTGTGAAACTTTGGTAACACTTTACTGCCATTAGTTTTAAAATCCTATTTGTTTTATCTGTGTTTAGCTCCTCAATTTTCTAATAGCGAAGGAACTTGTGCTATGAATTGTCGAATACTCTTTTATTCAAACATTTTTTTATAGTCGCATACTTTATTTTTCTGCTATTGAATCCCGAAGTGTGATTGATACAAGTTTTGGTAATCTTCTTTGTAGTAAAAGCTTTTTTTGGGCATATATTCACAAATCACAACTATTAACGAACACATAATTTCAAAATGCTCCACAAACCGTCATCATGTTGTGTTTTGCGGGACTAATTCATCCCTTTCTTATCCGCTACTCATCACTATTCTACAGGATTTGGTAATCTTTTGTGGAACTAGCTGCTGAAATTTTCTAAAGAGGCAAAAATAAAAAATAAATAAAAATAACTTCACTATTGTCACATAAGCTATGAAGTAAGCTTGTTTTTTTTCCTGAAATCTACAACATGCTTGATCGGCATAAAATGTGAATTTTGAGGGCTCTCAATAGGTCACAATGATTTTATATGTAAGAATAATTAATTCATATTACTAAACGATAATTTGGAAACTTATATGCCAGTTATACAAAATAGTTGAAAAACAAAGAAAAAACCAATTTTTTACCAAACCTAGTAAATTTATAAAGCCAGAGTTTATAAAACCATATTTTAAAACATAGTAGATCGACATAATGATAAAAAGTCAACTTATATGTTAATTATATAAAATAGTTGAAAAAAAATCAGTTTTTATGAAATACAAAACAAATAAAATAAATTTATAAAACCATTGCGATCATGATAGGAAACAGTAGTCATCCTTAAGCATTGAGATCTTCACCGACTTCCAAATAGATGACAAACACCAAAGGTTCATGCCACCTTCAGCCTCTTGCTTCTCGACTAGACGTCGCCAATAGTCGCTGACAGAGAGTGCCCCGAATGGCGTAGAGCTCAAGGTAATTCGGTTCTCTATGTCTGCTTGGATGTTGGATAAAGAAATTACATCAAAGTATTAGAAGTGACAGTAAACAAAGAGTGATATTAAGGAACTAAGATTAACAATAAGAGAGTACATAACATACACGGATCCGTAGAGCCCTCGGTGGATTAGTTGTCACTGGTTTGTCTATGATCAACATCCTACTCACTCTGTGAAAGGCATGGGTAAACTTGGAAATTTGAGAGTACCCATCTCCATATACATGTTCTTAAGTGTGTCCAAAATCTACACGTGAACAAATATTACAAAAAAGAAAGAAAGATAGATTGCATTATTTATTGCATCACAAAAAAGTAAATGATATTAAAGTGAATTACATATTAATAAGTAATACTAAATATATGGTTTGAACAATATTGTAATATAAGATACTGTTATTAATTAATTTGGCAACGATTCAATAAAACTGATACAAAATTTTATATTTTGCAAAAGTTTTACGGTTTAAGAACTTTATGATATATATATATATATATATA